>VXBA01002733.1:359754-387769 GCA_013399895.1 Serilophus lunatus
GGCAGGAACGAGGAGCGGGGACGGGCGGGAGGAGCGGGGACGGGCGGCGGGAGCGGGGACGGGCGGCGGGAGCGGGGACGGGCGGCGGGCTGCGCTCGCCGAGCTCTCGCCGCCTCTCCGCTGACGCGCCACACCTTCACTACCCCTGACAAACAGGAGGGCCGCGGCAGCAGCGCCAAGCGTTTATCCGAAACACTGTCCCAGCTCGCCACCAAGCCTATCGCCCTCTCGCAAGGCAGCCCCGGCAAGGGAGGGCAGCCAGCAAGATCTCGGCCGGGCTGGGAGGGGAACAGCGAGGGGAGCCGTGACGCCAGGACGGTGCTGCTCCAACGCAGCTCCCGGGCTGCCCCCGCCGCTCCGCCCCGACGGGCGCCCGCTCCCTCCGTGGGATCCCTCAGCGGCCCCTCGGCCCCGCTCCGGAGCAGGGAAGGAGAAGAAGAAGTAGAAGAAAGGAGAAGGGAAGGCGCTGTCCCTGCGGCCCGGGAGCCGAGCGCCTCCTGACACCGCCCGCCTGCAGCTTCCCCGGGCTCCTGCTGCCCCCTCGCCTTGTTCCAAAGGCTGAGGAAGGCTCGGAAATCACTCCGGAGAAGTTAAAGCGTGCGAAATTAGGAAATTAATTAACACAGTTCTCAGGCTGTTTTCACAAACAGCTCAGAGACTGTGGGAGGGAGCAAATCAAGGAACATACGTGTCTTCTGCCTTGAAACACCCTCCGTCTCGCTATTTCGGCACAGGAGCCAGCAAAAGTCAGCAGCGCACTTACGCCTGCTTCCCAAAACCTTTTAAAATCACAATGTTATATCGTATAAAAAACTCTTCTATCCGGACAATCATTTCACACTGAATATTTCCAGATATCTATGAGAAAAAAAAATACATCTAGAATAAACTACTTACCGAAACTATTTAAAACATAAATATAACCCACAACTACGGCAAAGCTACCAGAAGAAAACATTTATGTGCCTGTTTAAATGGAGACTAGTTACTTGTCTTATGGACTTCATGTCATAAAAACAGTCTTAAAGCTGACTGTAGTGTGCCCCTGTGATAAATAATGTTGTATTTCATGACAGTTATTGTATTTACTTTGTTCTGTTCTGGTTTATGCAAATAAATTCAGCACAAAAGAATAATATTTAAAAAGGAATGGCCTGCATTTATGCTGACAGAAATAAAATTCTGCCCATGAGGAGAATGATGTAGTTTCTAAGCTTTGAAGGCTAAAAAGAAAAATTGGAAGCTGAAGTATCCACACTTTCAGCTTTAAATAAGATCTTTATTTAACTAGTGGAAGAGAAGCCAAAACATGTTCTCTCTTTTTACTTTTTATTTAAACCAGAGAAAACTGATATTCAACCTTCAGCAACTCTATTACCAGTAAATAAAAGGACTGATGAGGCTAAGAAAATACGGGGAGGCTGTTTGTATTTTTTATTATAAATTATGGCATTAGGACATTGCCCTTATTCTGCTCTTTTTCTGTTGCTCCAATTATTCTGTAATAGAAATCTCATAATTTGAAGTAATAGTACAAAGTGAGGAAGAAGGCTTTCTCCCTCTCTTAAAAATCATCCCTGAATAGAAACTACCATACTTTTTACTTTAGATCAAGTTAAAAACAGTTTTAAAAATGTATCAAAACACAGTATTGTTATGATCACATTGAATTTTCCAAATGAATGCAATAAAGACTAGAAATATCAAAAGACCACGTTTTAAGAATACCACAGTGCTCCACATTTTAAAAAAACATTTCTTTATGGTAACAATTCCCAACAACACCAGGCATACATAAAATTCCGAAGTTATATGCATTTTTTTTTCCAAAAGAGTTTCTTCATTTCTTTAGTCAACTCCAAAGTTTTTTTGATTTAAAATTTCTTTTTAAATGCATGCTTAATACAAGTAGCAGAAGACAGTGCACAGATGAAACAAGTCAAAGCCAGATAAGTACATCAAAATACTCTCCATCTTTGACTACTTGTGCAGTGCTTCTGAAGGCATCAATGCAACTTTTATTTATTTAGAAAGCAGCATTAAACATTGCCATCATCAGTATAACACTATTCATAGAATTAACATATTCACCTGGCCTATCTCATAGCTTCATATTGCTACAATTAATGCCTATCAGAAAGGGGAGGAGAAAAAATAATACAGTACAAATAATTTTCTTTTTATTTTTTTCAAGTTTTGTATTAAAGCAACACCCACAGACTGCAGAAACCACCACTGCATTCTGATTCAAGGCTCTGAGTGTGAATGAATATATTTTAGTTCAAAAATTAGGCAGATTTTTAAATGTCTCTCCAAAGCAAAATCATTTACTTTATAATAATAAATTCAAATAGTTTTATTTAGTAGGAAGGGGAAAAAAAGTCTAAAAATCAGAAATAGCACATGCTTGATTACAGAAAACTGAAAATGAAGGGAAAAAACTTACAAAAGCTATTGTAAAAGTGCTCTTATTTTTTAACACTATCTTTTGATATTTTGAAAAAAGGAGAATAAAGTGAAACAACAAAAACAACAACAAAAAAGAGCATATTAACAAAAAAAATGTACTCAATCAACCACTCACTATAAGACAAAACAAAGTCTATGATTCACAAAACCAGAATCCCAAGTGGTTCGCTTGACTTTCAATCATCAAAACAGTCTGCTTGCATTTCAGATCTGATACACAAGTTGTGAAAGGCAAGGTGACAGTAGGAAATATATGAAGTTGCAAGGAGACCAGAGCTCAGGCAAAACATAGATAAATCTTGGTTTTAACAGAACACATTGTTTTAAGAAGTACTAAGGAAATTCCACTGCTAATGAATAGGAAAAAGAAAGTGCATAAAGCATAATGTGCTTGTTTTCATTTTTTAAAACAAGGGCTTAATTTTTTACTTCACAAAGATATTTTTAGTTTAAGGCTTTGGTCTCAAATCAATCATTTTATATAATTTGCTTTACTTTGAAACTCATTTTCACAACCACCCAGTGATTTCAGTAATGCTGTCCACTTTTAGTACAGTACTACTTAGAAGCTGACAAGTTTGGTGTCAGACAAAAAATGAATACAGACTAAGATGTCAATCAGTATCAAAAGAAAACTAAAATTAGGTGTTTAATAACTTTTTGTATTTGTTAGCCAGTTTCAAGGTTTTTCGACAGCTCAGCGGTCCCAAGATTCTGCAGTGGTGTGAAAATATGAGACACGTGCAGGGAAAAGAAACTGTGTGTGCCCAGCTGAGGGGAAGACTGATGCATGACACTAGGAAACTCACTGGCATTAAGGACCTACTGGAAAAAATAAAACTTCCATCACAGCATGCAATTAAAAGCAAGACACAAAGCTGCAGGAAAAACAAACCTCACTGCTTCCACTGCTCGTGGAAATACTTATTAATCTTCTAACATCTATATAAATAGAGAAACCTTCCATTCACAGTGGCCTGAGTAACTGATGTTGCCATTTGAGGACACCTTAATTAGAGCCATGTAGACACAAGGGATATCCAAATGGTTATTTAAGTGAGACTCTTCTGCAGTCACTACATCCACGATACCCCACAAAAATGAATGCCCAAAAGTTTTTACACTGCCACACATTAGCCAACTTTTGAAACCAGAACAAATGAAGCCAAGGAGACTGTCAGTATCCTGGATAGGCAGTAATACAGTCCAATGTGACAAAGTACTTTCAGGCTTTTGAAATACAAGAAAGGAGGCATTTTTCTCACTTTCACTAGGATTTTTTGACTCTAACTCAATTCTGGTTGATGGAAAAACTCTCATTAATCTTAGTCATGCAGGCTCTCGCCTTCCTAGCACAACACAAACCATTAGAGAAGCAGGGGCTGTTATCCTTCTCTCCTCTAATACTTATGAATCAGTTTCCATTACCAAAACTATCAGCTTGCTTTGTTCAAATGATCATGACAGTGACCACTAAGAAAAGCCAGTTATTCTCACCAGATTCCAAAGTACTTCAATGTACAGTCAGCAGCTCAAGTACATGCTCAAAAGTTTAAGGCACTGAGTACGGTCAGCTCTCAAAGAAATCCGATGTTTCTGAAGAAACTTAGAGATCTAAAAAACTGTTGAGATCAAAGACACTAACTTTATTTCCCAGTCTTTTTAAATTTTGCCTGCAATTTACTAACTTTGGTCAAAACATGTTGTGGTTGGGTATTTTTTGTTAGGGTTGGTTTTGTTTTGGTTAACATTTTTGGTTTGTTTGGTTTCTTTTTAAAAATTATCTATTACATGACAGTAGAAAAATGCCAGACCACTGTCTTCTCATGCTGCAAGTAAAACGAAGATAAGCAAGATTTTTTTACTTTTCTGCTGACTGCATAAAAAAGTGCCCAAAAATTTCAAGTCCATAAATTTGACTAATAAACATGTAAAGTTTGAGACACAAGTCCCACGACTGAAGAACAATGGACTGCAATTATGTCATAAATGTATTTATTTTTTCAAACTTACCAAAGAAGACTAAGCATGAGTCAGATACATCTTTCCTACTAAAAAATGATGCTGAAACCAATACAATTCCTCACATGAATATGCAGAGCAGGATTTAGACTGTACTCCGTTTGCCCTGTATGAATTATCCATCACATTTCTATTGTACATTATTGTCCTTTATCCTCCCAACCCCCACATCTGTGCTGCTGTAATTTATATGAATTACGGTTAATGATCATTTGTGTTATGCTTAATCAGCATATCAATAATATACTCTGCACAGACTAAGTAGCTCTTCTTTCTTTCCCCTTTAATGAAACCTATAGAAATGGGACTGGTATTTGACTGATTGGCATTACAAAAAGGTTGCCTAGGCAGGTGCTGGAGATGGTAGTACAGGATAGAGGCCTTGTGGCTGCTGCCAATCATGCTCAAACATCAACATAATCCGCTATTATATATTTTAATTCTGTTGCTTTGCTATCTAGAGAGGCTGATGCTTTGTACTTAAGAGGTTTTAATGAGCTTGACCAGACCAGTATTACTGACGCCAAGATTGTGTCTGTGTGGGATGGTTCAAGAAGAGATCGCATTCTTACAGGGTGATATTACTAACCATAGTCTAAAATACCGCCATTACAGTGTTCTTATGTGGGACACAGAAACCTTTGAATACAAATGAGTTATAATCTTAACATGAATATTCAGGAATTTTTGGAAAGCTATTATTATATATGCTCAAGTTGAGGCCAACTTAAAAGAATAAAGAAAAATCCTCAAATGCTGAAAAAGGCAACCAATGAATTTGGATCATTTTGCCAGAAATAAATTAATAGCATGTATTGATAGGATAAAATTATTAACCTAGTAAGAGGTTTATTAAACACTTCAGCTAAATTATTTTTTTAAAATTCTGTCAGTCACCAGCCTTGATATACAGACATTTATGAGAACATTGCTGCATGTTTGAGAGGAACTGGCACGACACCAATATTCTCATTTGTGAGTCACAGCCTCAAGTGTAGCTCCATTAGATTTACCTTGTAAATCACCACCCTGCTATTAGCAATCTTTCAATATGATGTGACATCTTTATTATAATGTTTTTCCATTGAAGTTCATATTTTAGTTTGTTCTGAGACAGACACAGCCATATTTACCAGGTTTAATTAATTGACTATAAATAAAGGGCTGTAAAAATGAGTCTCTTTCACACTATGTTCAAGTTGTCACCATTTTACAGCAAAATGCCAATTTGGATAGGATAAACATTACTATTTCAATGCTTTACATTTTTATTTCAATATATAAGCTTGAAATTTTATGGTATTTTGAAGACTACGCTTTAGAGTCTCAGTTCTTTTACAAAAACAGTCACAGCATACGATCTGCATTAATTTACTACCACTCAATTTTTAAACAAGGGATTTTATTAACTTTTAAGAACATCAGTACAACTCCATGATTTACTTTGGCTTTGATCTCCATGAATATTGAGTAAATAGGAACAGCACGTACAGATACACACAAATAAGCTGTGCTGGATTTACCTGACAAAAACTTGCAGAAGCTAAAAAAATTGCTTTGACAGATCTGGAGACATTTTTGGCGGGGTTATGTAGCACATCTGTTTTTCTTATAGCCCCCAAGATACCCTGTATCATTCCCTACCAACTGCTTTAGGCATCCAAGGCAAAAGAGACACAGCTGCAGGGAGGACAACAGCAGATCAGCACAGCTGCAAGGAGCTGAACAGAGAAGAGTAAAGCAGAGGAGGGCAGGGCAGCTGGGAGAAAAACAGGAGGTGGAAAAAAGACTTGGGGAAGTTAAAAAAAAAACGGAAACAAAGAAAAAACGCAAGTGAAGACAAACCAGAAAAAATCCTGATGAGCTAGAAATTGCTGGACATCCTGTTTAGAGAGGTTTCTTATTGGGAAAAGTCAGCAGGAAAAGCCACTGGAAAGAAACATGAACCCTCTTCCCATTTCTTCCCCATGAGAATGGAACAATTTTATTCAGAGACACAGAGATCCATATGTAAATTCAAAAAACCAAGTCAAAACTTAATCCTTAAATACTGCTAAACACCTGCATAATACTTTATATCAAGAAGGCACAACTTCAGTATTAACAACTGAATCCCAAAAGGCAGAGTTGCAAAGGTAGCATTAACACCAATGTCTGTGAAAGTTAAAAAAGTGAATTAACAGACGCCTAAAGCAAAATAAAAAAAATTAAAAAAAAGAAACAAAATCCCGATGTTCACAATCCTGAAAATAAACCAATCAGCAAATACCTATAAACACTGAGAATTTAAAACCTGATTGATTTGTAAAAAATCAAGTTGTTGGACCCTTAACTGGTAACTCCTCACTCTTATCAAGTGTAGTGGATTTTACCTAAGGATTTAGAAATGGCAATACTCTGGCAGAGGTTTGGGTAGAAGACACAGGCAGACAGAGATACATGAAAACTTACTGGAAAAGGCTATAAACTGAAATAAGACTGCCATAGAGGAAGGCTATCTTAAGGGTAGGCAGAAGTGACAGAACAAGAAGAGAAAGTGCTACAATGTCTTCAAATCCCTTCTTTCAGGAAAGACTTGATGTCTCAACCTTCTCTGTGAGTGAGGGTAGCTCCAGACACAAGGGCTTCAACCAAGTGGTTTTTTTGTGTTTGGGGGAACAGAATGCAGGAATGCAAGAGTCACCTGGCATATCTGCACTATGTCATATAATATAGAAAGAGAGTAATGGGTTGTTTCTACATGTGAACATGCATATACATTCCACAGAGACATGAAGTTGGGGAGTGACCAGATACCAGCACCACTGGACAGATACACACTGATATTAAGTAATGATTTATTTTTTTTAAAAAAAGACTGCTGGCAAAAATTATGTACAAATGATGGAGTTAGCAAGTCCAAGTCTAAGACTGCACTTCTGTAGCTTCAAATAGAATGTCTAGTTTCATGAGCTCTAGAGACAAGGCAAAAAACCCCCAAAAAACAAAACAAACAAACAAAAAAACCCACACCACAACAAAAAACTAACTTTCTAGAACATTGTTTAGACATTCCTTTAATAATATTTTAAGTCATAAGTAACAGTACTTGAAAAATTCATCAAGAGCACAAAAATTACCAAATAAGTATTTACATCACCCACTTACGTCCACAAATTTTTCACCTTCTGCTACTTCCATCTGAATAAATTAGCAAGTAATACTATGCAGCAGACCCATCTTTTAGAGACACACTTTATGATAGAGGAAGAAACAGTACCTAAAGAGAGCTTTTTGTTGCTGTTTAGGGCACCTCTTGCTTTCATTTTTCTCCACTAAGACTGAGCTCTTCCTGGAGTTTACATGCAGTGTGAGGTATGTTCTAAAGAGAAGGCATCATAGTTATGTAAGCTATATACTGTGAGTTTAGAACAGACTATTTCTGAAGCTCTAAAGAACCAGCATTATTGTGTGGTGTCCTCTGAAGAGGAAACAATGGTTAAATAGCACATTGGTCTGCAGCAGCACTTTTCCATTTCACAGTCTGGTGAACTCACCCCATGTGATGGGTAGGAGATCCAGCCCAGCTCCCCTTGAATTGTTTTTGAATCCAGAAGATTAACTACAAAAGAAGACAAAACGAAGAGGAATGAGTTTCATTTGCCTCTGTCCAGTTAACCTCAGTTACCCGTACCAAGAGATGTGTTTATTTGAGGACCTTGTGAGCACTTGATTTGTTCAGGTGGCCTGGCAGTTAGCTACAAAGAATAAAAAGACAGACAAATAAAAAGGATTGTCTTGTTTATCTTAAAACACAGTATGAACAGCAGACAGGGAATTTTTGAAAACAAAAAAAGTGACAAAAAACAAACAATGGATTGCTGGCTAAATTAATTACAGCAGGGGGTGGGAACAGAACTCTTCTATCAGCTGCACAAACTACAGCTTTTTCCCCTTGGATGCCTGAAATTTGGGTCAACGCATCTAGACTACATTGGAGAGATCTGAGTATTTTAATTATTATTTGATTAAAGGTCTGCATTTGGCATATATAATTTTCTCAGAATACAGGACTAAATAATGGATGCTGATTAAAGTCTTTCCTGCAGTTTTTTTCTTCCTTCTCGTCTAATTTGTTCTCAAATTGTCTTGCACTAGTGTTTTCTAAATGTCATCTGTAACACATTAGATACAAAGTAATTATTTACAATGTTACAAGTTCAGACAAACCTACTTTTAAAAGGGCCATCAATTAATTGCTAATCTTGCTGTTAACTTTTTTGGGAGGGGGCCACCTAACAATTTTCAGCATAAGGAAAATTCATTTGTAAACAGTCTGACAGACATTTTCCAGTGAATCAAATCACAGTGTGTTTATACCCATTTTTAAACATGATGGGTACTTAGAATAAATACATACATCCAAATTAGGGGATATTCTTCTTTGGCATTTATTTATTTGTTTTTTACAAGCACAAAAGTAAATTCTGTTCCTTATCTTGGCCATACAGTCTCCAAGTGCTTAATCACACAGTTCCCTAACTAACCATTTCTTTATCAACACAAAGCAGAACAGGTGAATTTATACAAAAATACTGTACCAAAAATAGCCTCTATATAAACACAAATCAACGAACTATTAGTATACAGCACGACAATGTTATGTGCAGCTGCACCAACCTGTGCACCTTCAATATTTATTATCTGCAATCTGGCCTTCCTTTTGTTGGGTGTGTTCAGCACACTCCCTCAGCTCCCTTATTTTTTTTTTCTTTTAGTATGCAAATTACTGATAATGAGGAAAGAATTAAATCTCATTTTACACTAGGGAATTTTAATAGATTCCTTATTCTCAGGTGTTAAAGGTGGCCACAGTAGCAGTCTGAGCAGCTTAAGCTTCTATTTGTGAGCCTGAAGGGTTGCCACTTCTCTCAGAACCAGATGGCATGGGTATTGGTGCTCCAAGAAAATAGAATAGAAAGCAAAAAAAAGTGTGGGAAATTGCCTGTAAATCTGCTAAGTTAAGCTATTTGTATTATTCCATCATTCTCCTTTTAACTGCTGTTAAATTTGGGACTTCACTTAGGAAAAAAAAATGGAGCTATGAAGGTATTATTTTTACTGTTAATTAAGATGTACAAGAGGAGACACAGTAGGGGAAAACGGGCACACAGTATTAGAAATAAGACCATGTCATAAAATGGGTATATTTATGATTGTTTCTACTTTTGTGCACACACATTTATGTTGTATATGCAAAGCTATATTACCATGAATAAGCTGCTCTGCCATGTGGGAAAAATGCTTCCCCCTGCAGTTATACACCCCTTTAGAAGAAAACAACAGTATTGTAGATTTTTACCAACATCAATAAATCAAATAACTTTACTAATCTTACAGAAAGAACATAACCAATTATTATACATTTCTTAGCTCTGGACTTATCAATAATTAAGTTATCACCTACATACACAAAAAATCAGTCAGTCTTTAATGAGTGCAAAGGGCTCTAGGCAGACTATTCTAAAGCAAGGTTTGCATCTATAAAAAGGAAACACTAATAAAAATTCAAAAGGAAAAAGGGCACTTCTCTGTTTTGTGAGTAGAAATTCCCACAGATTACAGATCTCCTGGGATAAGACAGATATGTTTGTTGTGCATCTGCAATCCATGGTGGTGAAGGAAGTATGACTTCTGAGGTAAATTACTTGACAGTAAGTTGCTAAGGCAAATCACTCAGGAGTAAACTTCAGTAATCTATTTATTCTTTAAGAATGAGCTTCTTGAAAACATGATTGCAGCCACTTTGAAATTTATGAATTCAGTCCAAATTCATCAGCCACATCTGGAAAAAATAAACAGGCAATACATTCGGAATCAGGTGGTAGTTTCCCTCACTAGACTTGCCAAGCAGCCTAGCAGTTACAGCTTGCCCTTGGGGTGCAGATGATGGGCACTCAGCATCTCTCTCTGTTGCCACCTCCATGATGGTCATCTCCCTACTGCCTGCCTATCTCTCAGAGCAGACTTACCAGGTTAGCAGGTGTTCCTGCAGGAAGCACTCAGAGGCATTACGATAGGGGACAGAGGACAATTAAATATTCAGTGGAAGCCATGTGTGCCCCACAACAGGTGAGTGCCTCAGCCATGGAGCAACTTGAGCTACAATACATCGGGATCAAATCTGTAACATTAAGAATATTTTTTCAGCTTCTGCCCTTCATTCCATCTTCCTTATCTTCCTCATCTCCTTCAAACTGGAAACACTAGGCAAACTACTTTTTCACACTTCAAGACGTTTCACTATCTTTTAGAAATCCTTAGAAGGGAGGTTTTCACACTGACTAAATTAGGTTTCTAGTTCAGATGTGTGTACTGTTCTTTAACAGTATTCAAAATGTAAAACGTAGTTCCTTTCAGATAGTAAGCTGGAAAAGCCACCTTCCTCTCTCTGGAAAAAGCTGCTATGACACTCGTTTTCCCTCTAACTTCAAGAAAGAGTTGCACAACTTGACCAAACAAATAATACTGAATTTAAAAGCAGCAATAATCCTGGCCCCTAGGAAAAATGGATAGGGAGACACAATGGTATATTTTGTCATTGTGTCCTAACATTATACATTAATGTGAAAATTGAAAGAGAAAACAGCATTTCTGTACCTTAAGACTGAAGAAATACATAAAGAATGAGTTGGATATTCATCATCTGATTTTAATTTTTTTGCATGAATTTGTAAGGTTTGTTGAAAAAAAAAACAAAACAAGAAACACTTTACACAACACTTGTTTCATGCATTAACTCACTACAACTTTTTTCAATTCTAATATATTCTTTGCAACACTTGGTCAGGTCTGCTTTGTGAACCAATTCATGAAGCATAACACAAAGATATATTCAGTCAGATCAGCAGCAGGTTATCAGTACAACCCACACTTTTTTACACAAACAACTAAAGTTAAATGAAGGCAAATATTTCAATATCCTACAAATATCTATAGCCACATATATACTAGATGAAAAAAGGAAACTGGAAAGAACAGAGTTCTAACCGTCTCATGGCACTCTCCTGTATAAGTGCACACCTCTAGCCACACTTGCATGAAGGGAATTGAATGACAAAAAAATAGAGGTCAAAACTTTTTGTGGCAATACTCCTACATTGCAAGGGTAGCAAACAACTGGCCCAGTGGAAAGCATGGCTGTGCAAGCAATTGTAATTGCAGATGAGATACAGTCCTGACTTTGGAGGCTGATTACCCACAGATGTCATGTTCTTAAATGGAGTACTGGGAAACAGAAGAAGAGGAAGGGTTTGCATACTGTGTCCAAAAACTAATAACTTGTCTTTCTATTAGCACTTTCCAGAAGGGAGTGAAGAGGTAGCTTTACAAGTCAGGCCACATGAAAGGGAATTTGGATTTCCAGGCTCTTTCTGGAGTTCGAGTTTCTCACACAACTCATTGCTCTCCTTCTCCTGCAAAACTGTGTATCATTCAGCTACAGAAATCTCTGAGACTGACCAGGCAGTTACTAAGGGCAACTCAAAGTAGCTGAACAGTTTTGTTACTATTGACAATTCTTTCTGAGAATGCCTTGAAAAGGATCACTGGTTGTGCTAAGGAGACACTGAGGAGCTCTCATAAAACTATTTATTTATTTATTTATTTATTTAAAATTAAGTGCTGTCTAAATCTCAGTGTCCCATATTGGTTCCCATCACATAATTAACTCACTTTAAAACTAGTGATAATTCTGAGGGAAAATTTACTGGTATTAAAATACTGCAGTGCTAGTAAGTTGAGCACTCATGACTTCTGACTCCAAAAATCAGTGACTTGGTCCTCCTGTACAAAAGTCTTGCTCACCACACTGCACAATGCAGCATACTGGCAAAATGCCAATTAAGAACATGTTATCTTTTTAGAAGCTCTCTCCTGCCTGACTCTGCTGTCCTTCCCCATGTTCAACTGCAAGAGAAAGCATTATTAGTTCCCTCAATGTGGATTTCTGCCCAGGGGTTAAAACCAACTTATTTCCAGCAACTGGAACAGGGATATTGATGTGAACTAAAAAGCACTCTCATTCTCCTTCTCATGGCATCAAGCAGAATATGAACAGAGGCTTGGGTGGAATTTGACACACAGGCCCACTCAAGCTACCAGAAACTGCTTCCAGATTTAAAAGTGATGGCATAGGCCTTGCTGTGAGGCTCATTACAGATGTTTCAAGAAGAGTAATGTCAATGAAATAAAGAGACAGTAAAACTAAGAAGATTCCTGAATACAGTTTGAAAGTAGTAGCATTTTCAAAAACACAAGAGAAACAACCACCACAACGAACTGAACACAGTATAAATACCTCTCACAAGAAAAAAAAGAAACAATAATTTACTTTAACAACCAACCTCAGATGATCTTCTCTGCCTAAGAAATGAGGAGGAAAGCCTGCTAGAAGACATTATCTTGCAACTTGCAGTATCTAGAGTACCACCTACAAACAATTTCACCGCTGGAAAGCATTTCCAAATCACATTCTTTATAAAGCAAATACAGAGCAATAGCCAGTGACATAAGACATACAAAATATTTTTTCTTCAACGAATTAACATTTTCCATTAAAAGTTAAAGGAACCCCAATGCACAAGAAACCACCATCATTTTGTCTTTTCCTGTTTGGCATCGAACTGTCAGTTTAGAAGTACACTACTTAGTTATTAAAAAAATGCCAACAAATGGGAAAAATTAAATTTGCTATGCAACCTAAAAAAAAAAAAAACCTGGAAAAAAAATTGTGAATGTCCATAATTGAAACGTGTATATAATCCTGAGCAGCAAAAAAATATTCTGCGGCAGGAAGTCAGCCAGAACTTGGTTTTGGGGTGGGACAGCATGGAGTCAGTGCAAATCCTGATGGGCATTTTTAGAATGGTGAACCCTCCCCAGCAAAGGGGACTTGCACCTGGATTTTCATCCACCTACAAGTACAGATCTGAGTCTTTTTAACTTTCTATTCCTCCAGTAGTGGCAGCAGATCACCTTTGTGTCTTTGAATTCTTCTGAGGGTAGAAGCAACACCTACAGGTAGAGAGGAAGAACTCAGGCAAGGCTAAAGTTGCAGCAACTAGAATCAGCTATTGCAATGATTTTTACCAAAATCATGCTGAAATTTGCTAAGGCAGACCAAAATTCTTTGGGAAGGGACAACAAATAAAAAGGGTGACCAAGAGTCAAGCCTGGTTTTAAGTAGCCCACTTGAGGCCTAATTGGCTGCTTGTCCAAAAATGAAAGTCAAGTCTGTGATTTTATGGTCCTGCATTTCCCCTCAGATGTTGTAGTGAAGACGTTATCGCTACTCCGAAGAAAATGACCTTGGTACAGCTTTGTCTCCATCCAACCTGGGCCCCAGGAAGCAAAGTGACACTAAGCTACACAGAGCAAAGTCTTCTAAAATCAGCCTTTGTAGCACATAACCAATCCACATGCCAGCAGTTTGGTCCGTTTAGTAGAAACTCTTTTCCAAATGTGAGATTTCTCAGCGAGATTTCTGCTACAGCTCAAATCCAGACTACAGTCCTTTGAGAGGCACAACACAGCGAGGTCTGCACTTTCAATCCTTCTTGCCTGTGCCGTACAATACAAATATGATTTTGTGCAGAACATTCCAAATTTGGCAACTGTCACATTCAATCTGCGGTTAAATTGCTGACTGAGGAACTCCACCAGGGTGGGGGCAAGAGATGGACAAAAACAGAAAACCAAAATGAATTAAAAAACAGTTGCTCCAATACTGAACACAGGAATCTTCAGAAAAGACTGGATATTCCAGGCCTCCATTATTTTCATTTAAATGTTCAGTAAATAACTGTTTTCAAAATTAAGGGATTGTATTACAAATCTCAGATGAAAAGTCAAGAGACTGGCAATATGTGTCAAGTCACCCTAGAGATTATTGCTTCTATCAAACATAAAAGCTTCCACCTTTGATTTGGAAAATTCTAATTTTATGGCAGTTTTCCTCAGGAAAAGAAGAGGAAGAGTTTTAATTTTTCTCTCAGATTTTACTCTTCTCATCAAACACACTCCCCAAGAGCATCTGAGGCC
The DNA here is from genome assembly GCA_013399895.1 of Serilophus lunatus. Taxonomy (NCBI): domain Eukaryota; kingdom Metazoa; phylum Chordata; class Aves; order Passeriformes; family Eurylaimidae; genus Serilophus; species Serilophus lunatus. The sequence goes on from VXBA01002733.1 coordinate 374,326, forward strand.
AGATTGAAATACCTGAGCTTTTCCTACAACTGAAAATGAAGCAGTTCAAGAAGGAACCTCAGTGCAAGTTTGCCTCAAAAGGCTGCCATGAAAGAGAGAATGCAGGACAGCAAAAAGCAATGCAGGAATGCCTATGAATGAAAGCATGGATCGTAAACTGGAAAACCAGATCCAATGACAGAGGCTCTACAGCTGCACAGCAGCTCCTCTCCCTGCTCACAGTAGGGATTTCAATGTTGTTGGGGATGGATAACACTCCCATGCCCCCTTCACAAGGGCTCATGCCATGCCAACTGGCAGTCACAGCCCTCAGTAAACACCAGCATAGCCAGCCTGGCTTTCATCACCTGTACTCAATGTCAAGTGGAAGTTCTCTAGTAGTCTTCCTTCTTTTGCTAAGTATGGAACCTGCACGTGGAAAAGGGACAACACTATCCTAAGCCTCCTGATCAGACAGGACAACAACAATCAGGCCCCAAAATAAAAACCTCACATGAGAGGTTGCAGAGGGCAAAACTGTACAACTATACTGTTCCTTGGCAAAGAAAACTGGAACTGATTTCAACACAGTACAGAAAACAAACACTTCTTCACTAGAAATTTTCAGAGCACTCACATAACACCAAAAGCTGTTTCTTCCACCTTACTGTGGAGGGATTCCAAGCCATAGCTGAGGCAAGGCAGGATACGCAGAGCTCTTATCTTACCCTCTCGTCAATCTGTGTCAGTTCGCCACAGGTGTGCAGGCACATTCACACCTCCCAGCTGAGCACCTTGCACAAGTTATTCTGGCTACTGTAAAGAGAAAGCAATGACAAGCCATTTCTGCTCCAATGATGACATATGAACTAGCAGCTCTTTTTGCAGGAGTAAGTTGACAAACCCTTACACCACTTTTTTCTGAGTACCTGTCTGTGGTATGTTGACAACCATCCATCCATTCTCACAGATGAACACAGACAAAACAGATTCTATTTCTTTTTTATTAGTTTGAAATGTGAGAGTTCTCTTGATATTGTTGAAGTGGCACAAAGCTCAATTTCCAAGTATGCAAAAACATATGACTGGTGGTGGGCTGGAATGCAATGTTTATCAAAGGGGCCTAATAAGGTTTTGGTTTTATTGGGCTATTTCCTGTAAGTTGATACGTGCCAGTTCTTTTCATTAAGACAAGGATATAAAAATTAAAAATAGATTAACCTAATGGGTTCCAAATTACTGTGTCACTTTCACTTCTTTGCATCTTTTTTAAATGGTTCCAATTGGTCCTTTTCCCGTACCTCCTACAAAAGGCAAGAAGAATAAAGCCTTTAGATACCTGAATTATGGTTCAGCTGAATTTACATCCAAACACAAATCCTACTAATCTCATTCTACTCTACCATTCTGGCATTAAATCTGATATCTGTGAGGCACTGTGTTAAACACGTAATGCAAAATGGGAGCCTACTGTGCTAACCGAGTTGCAACTCCAAAATCCAAGTTTACCTTTCTCAGGGGAGAAAAATAAAACAAACAAACAAACAAAACAGCACCAACAGAAAAACCTTCAAACAACTAGGGATGAGATTCTGTTACCTACACCCAGCTACTCCCTGCCTTTCACCAGCACAGAAGAGAGTTGAGTCTCCCAGGATAGGTCATACTTTTGGGTGCTCAAACCCTGAGGCATATAAAATGGCACCACATGTTATGTCTAGTCAAAACAACAGCAAACAGTACTCAAATAATTTTAATAAGCTCTGAAGCACTTCTCAAGAGGGCTTAACCACACTGCACATCTAACTCTTACTTCTGCATTCCAGGTCCCCTGGGAAAACAGTATTCACTCATTTTATAGAATTGAGCTCTCTGAAGATCTGATAGATTTGGGATCTACCAGAACGTGACAAAGATGCCCCTTGGGAAAGATTCTAGCAACTTAAAGGGGAAAATAAATGTTGTATCATAATGTCCAAGTTCACTTAAGGTTAACTGAGAGTTACAAACCTAGTACGACATGCTCGGATTCTGAAATTCTAGACATCATAAAGTGTCACAAAAAAAGACTCTTGGGCACACACAACACCCACAACTAAAAGTTCTTAAGTTCCCACAAACTTAACTGCAGTTCAAGCATATTCAAGGTCCTGAAATCAAAAATCGCAGCAAATTATCAATACCCCATTGAGGACAGAAATTTTTGAGACAGTGACCAGAGCATGGGTCCAGGAAATGACTATTCATTTGTTAAATGAATAACATTGTTAAAAAGGCTGTGATATTCCCCAAGTGAATCAGCTGGCAGCATGACATAACTTAAAAAAAAAAAATTTGCTTTGAAGACACTCCTTGCATGGGGGACAGAAAAACAAAACCAGTAAAAGTGAAGAAAGCTGTGTTGGATTTGGTTTTCCAGAAGTGAAGGCTTGGAAAAAAAATAAATCTGAGAATCCTGAAATACTACATTTGGAAAGCCACATACTCAGGTATGCCTTGATAGTGTTGTTAAGCTTTTCTTCTCTACTTTCATGAATCAAGAGCTTCAGCTACTCCACAGACAAAATAAACCCACAAAGCAAATGACAAAACATCATGGTGCAAACTAGGGGAGTAAAATGCCAATAGTATGAAGAAAACTCCTCAAATGTCATGTTGAAAAAGTCAAGATGTTCAAGCCATTTTTATTTTCCAATACAGTGATGTCACCAACATATTTTCATTGTTTGCCAGGTTAATAGAATTTATGGAGGTAATTAATGTAGAACATGTGTGCTGAGCTATCCATAAGAAAAATGGAACTGCCCTGACTTCATCTGCCGCCTTTGCAACCAAAACCCCACTAACATCTTTTTTCACTATTTCCATATGTGAGAAATACAAATATTTATAACAAAGGTAAATGGCTAAATGACTACTCTATTCCCATCCACCCACAAGCCACTTTTTCATATCCCTGTCTTCTGCTTCCATTAACTTCCCACAAACAGCTCACGTTTCCATTATGATCCACAAACTAAGGATGTTCCTCGTGCCTTTTCTCCAGAATTTTTTTCCTTGGTTAGCACAGACAACTTCTGTTATGATTTCTTGAACACCCTCTGTCTAGCTTTAACCCAGCTTTCAGGACCAAGGCAACCAACTCAATACAGAAAAGCAATGCCATAAAAAAAATATAAAATTCTTTTCTTATGTCTTTTCTTCTGGGCATCCACAGGAGTGAAGCATCCCCCTTCTGGTAAATAGCATTTGGTAAAAAACTGGACATGCTGTCCTCACAATCAGGAAAAGACAGCCTTTGCCCTCTATGCTTTATGGCTGAACGTTGAATTCTGGAATGGGAGGGACAGAAGAAATGGCAAAGGCACGAGAGAAAGGCTACAGGGCAGCGTGGGTAGGTGGGCTGGGAACTAAAGAGACTGAAGAGGTTTCCCTACAGTTGGGTTATCTCCAGTGAGTTTGGGTGAGCACCGTACTTCTTCCACAGCTGGAACCATGTACTCCCGGAAAACTGAACTCTTTAACCATTGTCAGGGCATTTGCTCCCTGAGGTAAATCATACGTGGGAGAAAAGTTTTTGCAGGATAAGGTGAACCATCGCCATCTCAGAACCTGTTTCAATACAAAGGCCTTAAGATGGTGTTCCCCATGGCTGGTCATAAACATTAAGGCTGGACAGACATAACTTGCTTTGCCTTTTTATTTTCCTTTATATTTCTTTTTTAAACAAAGCACTGTTAGAGAAAGATTAAATAGAATGGTAAAAATGTGTCTACTCTGTCTTAACTGCAGCCTCTGTTGGAATTCACGACCGGTAAATCACAGTCATGAAGCTCACTATGTAAACAAAGCTAAGACTTTCAGGGAGGCAAGGAATTTCTTAATTTGTGTTTTGCTCAGTGTTCAGATCACTGTCAGCACTGAATTCTGGGTTCCTAACATTGTCATTAATAGGAAAAAGTTTGGATTTTGTTCCGATTTCTCTAAGATTCAGGTCCAACTTTCCCTTCATCTCTGCCTACCTATTCCCTTACTTTAATCCTTCTGTCCCTCTCCAAAGGAGATCTCTAAAAAAAAAATCAAGAAGAGCAAACTCCCTCCAGCTGCCTCCTAATTTCTCAGAAACTAAATCAAGAAACCCCTTGTCACTCCTTGCTATTTGTTACTGCACAAAGTTTGTGGGAAGCTTACCACGGACCAAAACATATTTTTGTGCTTTAATTACAATTTATTTAAATAGTAAGTCACCACTCCAGATTTTCTACAAACCTCTCCATTACCAGACACCAATTTAAAAGTTTTAGGTTTTTAATTACTGTCCTATTTTGTGAGGCAGCTATATTTTAGCAGGCTTAATTATTGTTAATAAAAAAAAATAAAAAAGACTCCAATGCAATGCAAATCTTCCTATCCAAATATAGATATAAAAACAGTAAGAGAAATCAGCTGGAAATTAAAAAAAAAAAAGGCACAATTCCCACAGCTTATTACACTACACTGCCCTGACTGAACCTTAACATTCAACCTATTGTTCATTTAATTGCTAGCAAGTTTCAAGGACTGTTCCTTTGGTCTGCTATTCTTCTTTCATCAATATTTTTCCAGTAGATTAATGGGATTTTCCTCCATATTTTGTCTGAAACAGCAGGACACAGTAGTTTAGTGGGAAAAAAAAGATAGTGCTACAAACGTTTCTGCTTGCAGTGTGTCTGATTTAATAACATCTCTGCAAATTCAAGGCTCTGCGTGCTGGCGTTTCATTCAGGCTACCTGTCACTCTCGCAGACTGGAACTTTTCTGTCACCATCCCAAGGTTTCTTTCAGGCAGGATTATCTTTATTTCTATATCTTTATTTCTTTCATTCATTCATCGCAGAAATTTGAAACTTTGGGTCTAAGGGACCAAATTTTAATCTTACATCCGTTTCACACTGAGAAATGAGTACTTTCTCTGCAAAAGAAGTACTTGCACTAGGCTTTATCAAGCACCTAGGAAACTAAGAAGCACAAGACTACTGCTGGGGAATACAATCCTAACCCCACAAATTGCTACCATGCTCCGCTTCCAAAATGACACTACTGGGAGTTCATATCTAATCTTCTGCATTAACCTATTTTCTTTTAAAAATTTTGGGATTTGTTTATAACAGTTTAAATATGTCTTTTTTTTTTTTTCAAAAAAAAAAAAAGGCTAATGCTGTAAAGTGTTTATGGAAATAAGGGTTATACCAATGCAGTGAATTTTTAGCAAAACAGATCACTTAACAATGGTCACATGCATTAGCAAACAAAAAAATCCTCCATTTCACTGAATCATTTCTTATGGCAAGCCTTTTTCCTTTCAGAAATATATTTCCAATATTTTTCAACAACATTTCAACAAATCTAACAATACATTTGCAAAAGAAAGGAAATATTTCATTCCAGAAAAACAACTGTTTGCATGCTGGAGTTATCTTTTAGAAAGGCAGTGAGTTATTGAAATCCCCACTTCTGAAGTTTTATCTAATACTTCTGGACAAGTCCAGTCAATTTTGCAGCTTAGTGTATCAAAGTGACCTTTTATGTTTTATTATCATCTCCAACGAGTTAAGCTTTGAACTTCAGCAAAAGTAGAGATGTAATTATTGCTGCAGGTTTTGTTGTTTTTTGGTTGATTTTTGGTTTTGTTTTAAAAAAAAAACAAAACCAAAGAGCAGCAAAAAAGCAGTGGTACCTACATGAATCCCAGGTATCTTATGGAACAAACTCAGGCTCTGTATAAAAATCCTACAAACAGTACTGCTGTATTTGGTAATAGCTCTGTACTGACCCTCACTGGTGATAAAATCCAGAGCTCTGAAAACAAGAAAATGAACACCTGCATCTATATTTCTAAACTTTCATCAAGTGGGGATTACAAGAACAAGAGCAATTACATATGCTCCTAAAGGAAAACTTACAAGTTCTCAAACACAATCAAAAGTGAGTATACTAATAGCAATTTACTTAACTTCAGCAGAAAATAATTTAAAAAATTAAAACTAATTTGTATATCCTCCCAGATGGGAATGAAAAATTTCAGTTCAATCTGAATGCATGCCTGATTTGCAAAGATTTTATGTAAACAACTGTTAAACTTAGTGTGCTTATTATCTGTTTCATGCTTTCCCTTATGGTAGTGCCTGTGAAGACTGATTTCCTGAGGCTGAGAGTACAAAAGAGTTCTAACCCATTTCTATGCCCTGACTGCTTCGTTGGGTAGCAAATATAATGTATCCAAATTAACTGCAATAAGAATTAATTGTTGTGTCTAATTTGCACATCTTTGTGTTTCAAACACCTGCTTTAAGTTTGCTATAGTCAATGTAGTGATTTTACTTTTTAATACACTGTATTGAAATCAGCAGCAAGTCAAGAAAAAGTTCAGTGAGAAAGAGAAAAGGAAATAAATTATTTAATGCGTTACAGCCTACTATCAAAAATTTGGACAGAAAACGATGAATTTACCCAGCTTACTTCTTCTGTTGCACAGGGGTTTAAATACATCATGGTGTGAATTTTAAAACATGCCTATTATTTGTCTAATCGTACAGCTTAGGATTAAGCACAGAAGCTTTGAATAAGATACAGCTGTATGAAAAACAGTCCTCTAGCCCCTCATGACTTCGAGCTTTCTTAAACTCAATTTTGAAAGGTGTCACATTAAGACTTCTAAACTTACTTTTAACTTCTTTTGCAGATAAACACACAATTGCAAGCCAGAGGCAGCAGCAGGAGTTGTGCCATGAGAAAGGAAGGCTTATCCTGACCTGATGATACCTGACACACAGCAAAGAAAGACTTGCAAAAAGCATTTCCCCGTGCAACCTCTTTTGATTCTACTGAAAAAATCCCCATATTGCCAGCCTTTCCCCAAATTACATGCAAGAGTTGGGCAGGCATTTTTTTCCATGTGCAAGCACCACAAGCAGGAAAACCACATCAAGAGCTGTCATTATTATAAAGGCACAGTAAATTGTCTTTAGCAACTCTAAGTGTTAACAGAGACCAGCTCGGATAAAATGGTGCATTTAACTGCCCAGTTATGCAAAGTTCTGAGACAGTAATCAATGAAAAAAAGATGAAACTGCATCTCCAAATCCAATACAGACTGAAAAGAGAGGCTGATAGGAACCTTCTTACTGTAAACCAAAACAGACACTATTTGAAACCAAGTACTGTAAGCAGATTTCCGTATTGATCGTTTGGTAGCTGTGTTCACAAGAAATTAATTTTATGCTAGATTGAGAGGTTACAAGAAGTTTCCTGTCTGCACAGTCAAAATATTATTGAAGCAATTCAGGTTGTCAGTAAAAGCTTAAACAAATTTGCTGATAATCCTGTTAATGACCTAGGTCAAGTGTTAACTGTTGTGGGTTATAAAACAGTGAAATTAAGGTTGCTGCTACCCTCAGGCAGGCAATATAGTTACAGAAGAGACTGAGGAAAAAATTATTAAACTAAATGATAGAACTCATTTGATTTCTTGAATCTGTAGGAATTATTCATAAAAAAAATTGCATCCTTCTAGGGAGAAAACCCACAGTCCTCACTAAGCGGAAAATATTCAACAGAATGGAAGAGCAGAACATGTGGTTTCTGTGCACCTATGTGGTTCAGTTTGCAACTTCAAGCTGCAAAAGTTAGATGTTAAATCTTCCTGACATTTTCCTGCCTCGCAGAAAATGGCACACACTAGTAAAGTGCACACAGATAAATCTGAACTTCAGAGAACCTCTGAGCTCCTGTGACTGTGCACACAGCTTTTTGATGAGTGTGGCAGAGAGTTTAAAAACAAAGCCAGCGGAAAATTTTACATTTCATCAAGAAAAAAAACTCTAAATAGAACTTCTCTGGGATGAAGCGAATTAACAAAAACTCAAGCACTCCAAGGTAAAGACTGCAGTGAACACCACAAAGTAAGCCAACAACTTGCCTTCAGCCCCTTTCATCTTTTCTCCATGTATCCCATCCACTCCCATTGCAGTATTAGTACTCAGTTGTCATTTTTAGTATTAACTGCAAATGTTAATTGAATTTTTATTTATAAAGAGAAATAATTCTTTCAAGTTGAATATAGCCAGAAAATATTTCTGATAGTTCAGAACATACTCTTGTAATGTACCTACTGCAACACTTACATCCCCTAGAAGTTAGACAAAGCCACATAAACACACAAAAAATTAGTTACATCCTTTGTTAAAACAATCTATGAAAAGAATTTCAACAATATCTTTATAATAAAGTGTAGGACAAGAAGCTATATGCTTTTATCTACATGCCTATACTAACAATCTCTGTCCAAGATATATCTCTTGATTCCCAGTGGTGGAGAAAAGGGAACTTTTCTAAATACCCCAGGGAAATGCAGAAGCATCTCTCTTTAGTTTTGGGAGGAAATTTATGGTAACAACAGTAGAAAAATAAGTGAAGTTGTTAGAAAAAGACTATTTAATAAAGAAAAATATCATCTCCTGACATAATTTAAAGCTGCATTCTAATGCTTGTTCATCAAATTAGTGGGTCAGCAAATTATAATAATTCAGATTTCTAAGCTCACACATCAGGCTAAATATGCTGTAATACATAAAAGAATTACTGAGCTTTCCTAAATGGGGATTAAAAAAAAAAAAAGTCCTTTCAAGTTCATCTCTTTTTTAAAAGAAACTGTCAGTATTCCTGTTTTTGAAAAGCACAGCAAAACATATACTTCAAAAAAAGCAGCCATGCAAAAGCAGGTTACTCCTTGGTAACTGTACTTGTACTGTTGTTTTCACTTGCTATTTTGAAAATATTGCTCATACCACCTAAGTTCTTGAAGCTGAAAAGAGAATAGAAACAGTATTTGCTGAAACCTGACTTGGACAAGTATGCTTAATATGTATCATACATGTATTATACCAATTTTTTCCCTCCTTTCTCAATTCTCAGTGCCAGCGACTTTAAACAAAGAAACAAAGTATTTTTTTGCAAAATGAAATGCTCCAATATCTTTTTTGTATAGTTGGTCTCAGTTTACAGAATGTGTCTGTCTACCACTGCCACAGAGGCAGAGCTGCTCCACTGACTGACAGAACTACAACCATTCCCAGAGAGCTTTTAATAAGACAATAGTAACCCTTACTAATGCTCTTTTCATTTCTGAAGACAATTTGTAAAAGATTATAATATTTACTAAATAGAATATATCTGGAGGCTTAAAAGTGACTATTGAAAGCACACTCTTTTAAATAACCTATAAAATACCGCATACAAAACAAATTTACATAACACACAAACAGATGACATATCACTCTTCTAGTACAACGATACCAGAATTACTTCCTAGCAACAAAATCAATTGATTAAATATTACCGAGGACTTCTAAAATCTGTATCTTTCCTTATTTACTAGATTTTCCTTCCAGAAATCGTTTAAAGTTGTTATCTTGCTGCCTTATCCCACAGCCACCCAGAATATCACCAAGTACATCAGCATTACTTACTTAGGAGAAATAATAGCTCTAACAGCTTTGATACCTGGTTCTCTACACAAACACTAACACTCAAGCAGGTGCAAGTTTTACATGGTTGTTGGACGCTAGAAGTTCTTCACAATGTTTGGCCTCTAGATTTTGTCCCTGAAGATAATTATACTGGACATCCTGGTCATGCTGAGTGCCTTCAACGTGGAAGTAAGCAAAAGCTCCATTTGTCTTTTTTTTTTCCTTAATAAGGATAGGGCAGGTTTTTTTAAAAAAAAGCATTTCAATATTTTTTTCAGTGTCTAGTTGTCATTATTCCTGAAACCTAACGTGCATTTCCATGCAAACGTCATCTTAAAAATTAACTCAGCAAAAGAGAACAAACCACTCCTGCTTTGTTTCTGGAAATTTACACACATTGACATGCGTGCGCACAATTTGAACACATTAATGCAACTGATACAAATCCGATACAAATAACACAATCTGATACGACGCCGGATCTAAAAGGAGGTTTTACAGGGACGCAAGCTTCCTTTTTGTATTAATTAAAAGTTTTGGAAAGACAGCACGACTAACGCAACCATCACAAGTGAAAGGGCTCACAGCTCACTTATCACCAGGGCGAGGGAGACGGGGGTCACCCGCTACCCTCCACAGCCGGCTCCTACCGCAACAGCTCTCTCCAGCCGGCTGCTGGAGGCTGGAGCAGGAGGCGGCTCTTCCCGGCCAGCCAGGGCACCTGCCGGGGCTGGGGCGCTCCGGCTCCGCGGGCGCGGGGCTTCGGCGGCTGCTCCCGGCGCCTGCCCCTTCCCCGCCCCGCCGCTCCCCGTGTGCCCACCTCGCCCCCGAGCGCAGCGGCTCCTCCATCCCCATCGCCTCAGGAGAGCCGGGGGGGGTGCTGCACAGGCTGCCCTGCCCTCACCAAGTTTCCTCGGGGGCAGGTGGGGAGGCTGCCCACCCCCCGCACGGAGCCGGACGGCGGCCGCTCCTGCGCGGCAGTGACGGGGCCGCGCTGCCAGGGCGAGCGCTGCGGTCCCGGGGCGAGGAGCCGGAGCTGCCCGGGACCACCTTAACGGGGAGCAGGAGCGGGGAATAACGGGGGATTAAAAAAAAAAAAAAAAAAAAAAAAAGGAAAAAGGAAACATAAAATAAATAGGAAAGGGAGGACAGAGGAAAGGGAGAGCAAGAGAGAAAAGGGCCTTGCCGCGGCTCACCTTCGTTGCCGGGGCGGGTGCTCAGACGCCCGGCAGTGCCCAGGGCAGCGCGGAGCAGCAGCAGCAGCAGGAGGAGCAGGAGCAGCAGCGGCGGCAGCGGCAGGCGGCGGCGGTCCATGTCGGCGGGGCAGCGCGCAGGCAGAGCCGCATGTCTCCGCGCCGCATGCCACCGCTCCGCGCCCGCTCCGCGCCGCCGGGACCGGGAGCGGGGCCGGGACCATGCCCCGCGCNGCGCTCCCGAGCCCGCGGAGCGCGGGGGCTGCGCGCTACGAGGTCGCGGTCCGTGCACTGGGAGGGGCGGGGGCCACGTTCCGGACGGGGCAAGGCGCAGAACCTGCCCCCGAGCCCGAAAAGGTGCCCCGTCACACGCGGCACGTAGCAAGGTCTCTGCAGTAGGGGATGACACGAGTCACGTAACTCGGAAGCCTCGGTTGGGTGTTTTAGCCAGCTACAATCCAATCGTGTCCAATGACCGGCCTTTTCTGGGACGAATGCAACTGCAAAGTAGCGTTAAAACCTTCAGAATTTCAGATTGCAGCCATAGCTGGCTTGGCTAGAAAAACGCCTGTCATGTTCATCCCTTTGCTACCCATAGTGACTCTACTGCAGCCTGCACCACGCGGGACCACAACTCCGGCCCCAAAGAACAGACTTACTTTGACCCCGCTAAAGAGAACCGGAGACTTGGCGGTGGCAGGGACCTCCTTCCAAGTGCTGCTCTCTGCAGCTTTACTCTAGAAGTGACAATGTAAAATGAGTATTTTAGAAGCATTCTCTACATGCCTGCACCTTACCTCCAGTCCTATCAGCCCTTCACAGGCCCCAGACTACCTGTCAGAACAGAGGGCAGAGAAACAGGCATGCAGTACTGTTGTTCCACTGCTCCCAGGGGGAATCACTGCAAAGCAGCACTTCCCAAGCTTCCCCTTCTGTAGATCATTTTTTCAGAATATGGACATCTTTCTTCCCAAGTGACTCGTCTTAGGTCTCCAGAGCTACCCAGCATGTTTCTGTGGAAATGGGAAAATATTTGAATAATACTGAGGACAAATAAATATTTCACTCCAAACTGAAGTTATGCATCAACATAGTATGAGGTCTTGCTCTGAATGCGTATTCAGTCTGCACAGATAGGAAGCAGCAGGCTGGGAGGAAAGAGGCCATTGGCAGCAGACGGGGAACTATACTGCAGAATCAACATCAAAAATCTTTGATACCACAGGAACTGAACCTCTGTGTTTGTCAAACAAGTATGTTAAATGTCTGAACAACCTTCCTCTTCTTTGTCCTATGTGTCCTTGAGTCCTTGAGGTCATCAGTATCAGCAGGACTGCTGAGAACTGTTGCCTGCAACATCTGAGCTCCAAGTTTGTCACAAACAATGCTGCCTGTGGGGTAACGCTGCAACACAGTACTGACAGCTCACTTCAGCAGTGATGCAGCTTTCCTGCCCCCCCCGGCAGAGGAAGAGGAGGTGCTGGTCTGGTTGCAAGTCAGGACGTGTGCCATGGTCTCTCCTGCACAGTACTGGCATACACCAAACATCTGGTTTAACTCTGCCAGGTTTACACTGCACTAAAGGAGTTGGAAATGTATGTAAGACAAACCAAAGGGGAGAGAAGGCTGTGAGAAGTCAGTCTCATCAGGTACTTCTTTTAAGGGAGAACAGTGGAGGACGTAATCATCAAAAATTAATAAGGAGATATTAATCTCTTTTCCTGTTTCCAGGCTTGATTATTCAATCAACCAAATTAAGGAATCATCAAACCTAATACCATCAGTTTCATGTCTCCAACCCTTCCTTTCACTTGTTCTATTATTTAGCATCTATTTCCTCTATGGTCAAACTTCCAAAAGAAGAAAGAGATGCCTGGGTCTCTGGAGCAGGCACCTCCAGGGGCAGAGGAAGGAACAGGGTGATCTGATCATACAGGTCCAGAGACAGAGACCTCCTGTTCTCCTTTGTCTTTCTCAACGCTCATTTCACTATACTGTTCCATTCTTTTGACAACAATTCTTTTCTACAGCAAAGTCCAGAGATATACACTGATTTCCTCAAAATGTCACCCTCCTTAGTAATAAAAACTAGTTTGGTTTGGTTGGAAGGGGGTATTTTGCAAACCTTTTCCTCAGCCTTTCTAAAATACACAACTGTTTTGTTGAGGTCTTTGTATAGCAGAGACAGGTCTTCTATTCAAAACACTACTAAGTTCTCAGGACTACTAGTTTTGGTCCCTGTGGGGCCACATCTTTCTTTCATGACTTCAGGTAAATATTTTCCTAAGGTGTGAGAAAAAGGTGAAAGTAAAAGGGTGAAGAATGATAGCAAGTCTTGAGGCTGGAGGCAGGGGGTGGGTGGAGAGTGAAGGTGACAACAAGCAAACCAAAACCCAACAAACTTCTGTTTTCAGGTAGTGAAAAAAAAAAAATATTTCCAAAGAAGGGAGTTCTTATTTTTCAGTCTTTAAGTTCTATGTGTGTGAAACACCTGATTCTGATCTTGCTCCCCTTCTGGGGGCAGGAGGATGTGCTCCCATCGTGGTTTTACCACACAACAGTGATTAGTTGAAACAGGAAAAGCGTAAAAGGACAGGCAACTGCTTTCAACTGCCAAACCTTGTTTTCTGGTGATGTAATTTTCTACAGATACAAATCCAAGCGAAAAGGAAAGGAAAGGAAAGGAAAGGAAAGGAAAGGAAAGGAAAGGAAAGGAAAGGAAAGGAAAGAAAAGGAAAGGGAAGGGAAAAGGAGAAAAGAAAGGGA
>VXBA01002733.1:388064-508570 GCA_013399895.1 Serilophus lunatus
AAAGAAAGAAAAGAATGATGGAAAAGAGCTGGTAAGAAAATCTCAGGGAAAAGATAATACATGCTGCTAGTAATCATTCTCAAACTACTGATATTATTAACTCCTTCACTGACTGGTTGTAAGAAAAAAAAGGATGGATATCAATAATAGCTATGCATCATTTTTCTGAGATAACAATGTGGTTACCAGATAAAGATTTTGTTAAAAAAGTAAAGAAGATAGAGGAAGGAAGGAGAGGAACAAATTAAAATCCATACAGTAAACACCAGATTGTCAATTCCCAAGTCTGCCTCATGACAGCATGCATACACACACACAAACACACACACACGCACACACACATATTTTGAGTTGGTTCCACCATTCATGGCTCAAGGTGTATTTTTCAACCTTCTTTTCTCTTTGTGAGGTTTAGAAATACACTTCTCAGAAACAAATTAAAGATCAAATTTTCGTAGCATGTTGTGGACAGCTGATACAGAGCTCCATAACTAAGGGCAACGTAGATAATATGGCCAAACACTAAAGTTGAATTGTGCAGAATCTTTTCTCCAGATCAGAGAAGCATTACTTTAAACAAATATTTTGAGGTTACTCATAGTAATCACATTCTGAATTTCTAAATATCTTAGCACCAGTGAATTCATCTCAAACAGGAAAAAAAGAATATTAAACAATACAATCCATATAATGCAAACTTTTGCATCAAACCTTTAAGAAAGAAAACTTTTCAAGCTAAAAAGTAAATAGCAGAAATATTTAGAAAAAATTGGAAATAAAGAACACATTTTTAAAAACTGCAGGTTCTGTGAAAAATCTCAGCAGGAAAGAAAGATAAAATTCACTACAAATTTCTCACCATGCTTTTTTTCTCTGTGACTTGCATTGTGTTAGTTTCATGCAAATTGCATGTTTACTCTATTAAGAGTAATTTTCTGTGAGCTTAAAGGGCACCTTTGAAGAAAGAAAATAGCCTCTAGTGGCATTTCTACATAAGCAGAGTGCACATGGTAATATCTTTGCCCTAGCATACATAAAATCATTACAGAGAAACACATAACTATGATTTATGATTTTCTGCCAACCCTAGACTTTAATTTCTTTAATATATTGAAGATCAAAATCCTTGCTAAACACAAATTTTATCTCTTACATTTTTCTTTTGTAAACAAGGAAGTGACACATTCTGTGATTGCATAATGGAAAAATCATAACACATAGGCAGAATGCTCCAGATCTCATACTTGCATACTAAATAGGAAAACAACTTTCTGCCTAATGAAAAAATGTTACAGATTATTAGGAATGGCCGCAGAAGTAATCAATCAATTTATCCAACAGACTGGGCCACAGTCTGCTTCCAAGAAGCTTTTTAATGTTTATGGCCCTCGAGTTGCATTGTTTAATTAATTGAACGACATGAAACTTCTAAGCTTAGAGATTTGAAGGTAAAATATTTTCCTCAAAAACAAACAAAAAGAATTAATGATGGGTTCACCACTCATAAAGAAAGGTGGCCGGACAATCCTCCATTTATTCGGGGAGGAGGCAACGTGCACAGCAGAACAATGCTCCCCATCGATAGATGCCTCGCCTGCGACTTGATGGGATTGTTCGGAGGCGTGAGAACATTTCCTCCTCCATTTCTGGTACTTATTTATGAAGGTTCTTGTTTGTGATGTTGTACCATCCCCCTTCACAGAGACCTGTACTGACAAAACTTTTCCACATAAATCATACCAGGGACAGCTCTTCCAAATTTCTCAGTGATACTTAGGCCTCCAAATAGCTGCCTCGGTGTATATATATATATATGCATGAATTTCTTTTAAGATTAACTATTTAGGTGTTGAGGCAAAAATTACCATAAATGGAAGCGTTGCTGCTGGAATTCTTCATAAAGCAGCAGTTTGACCTAGGCCAGTCTTGCAGATGGCGACCAAGGAGGAAGAATCCTCCTAACAGCCACCAAGTAAGTAGATTTACTTGCTTTAAGTGTTGTTTGGGAGAGATTTTAAAGCATTAGCCAAAGGTCTCCTAATGCACAATGTTGCCCTGAAAATGCAAGCAGATGAGAAAATGCAGGATGTGGAAGAGTAAAAGACAGGATGCAATAAAAATAAATGATAAATGAAGTGTGAAAAGTTACTTTAAATACGTCATTTGAAGCTAAGCTTTAAATCAATACTTACATAATAATTGCGTGAAAAACCAGAAAAATGGATTAACTGGACAACATAAGAAACTCGGCTTTGAGCAGCAACAAAGCCGAAATTGTAATTACGAAACAACTGCACACCAATTCTGTGATGTAAAAAAGTATGACTTATTATGGAGATGGACTACAGTAGAAAAGCATGCAAAATGCAAATGCAGTTTAGCTGCAAATTTTTCCCATAAAGTCTGAATCATTTGTTAAGTGTGTAATAAAAAGGCGACACTCCAAGCACTTAGACTGAATTTACCTATCTGTAAACAAAAATCTATAGAAGCCATAAAAGAAAAGCTTCACTAGCATTACTGCCAGCTTTCAGAGAAAAGCAACATTTACGTGCAGGACAGAGTATTACTGTCATGAAAAAGCTCGCCAAACTTTAGCTTGGCTGAAACATTTACAGTAGAAATGTATGAAACCTGCAAATCCAGACTTATTATGGAGGAACTGGCAGACCTCCAGTGAGGTGCATAATGATAAGTTTGATTAGTTTTTTGGTTTTTTCTTCTTGAAGGTCACAATGAATGTTCAAAATTTATAAAGAAAGAAAAATACAGCCAAGAAATGAAAGTACTTACGGACTACATCTAACTTTTTTTTCTTTTTCCCCCTCAGAAGATACTGTGAGGCAGTGTTGGACAAAAAATAGGCAGATACTTTTAAAAATAGATGCCACAGTACTTCTAATACTGACGATCAGCATCCAATTTAGGGACTGCACTTGGAGAGTGCACAGATATATTTCCATGATCTGGCTGAGCTGGGTTGGAAATATTCCCTTGTCTTTGCAGAGCCAGGCTCGCACATTGATAGCAAAATAGGTCGTCTATTTTTGCTAACTAAAAAAACTAACTGCAGAAACAGTTATGGAAAACTGCAGCTTTAAACAGCATAATGCAAATAATTTGAAGAGCCATGTGAAAAACTCCATAACAGTTTTTTTTCCACAGTAAACTTTTTGCATTTGACAATTGATTTGGTGACTTATTGCATATTTTTTGCTACAGTAAAGAATACCTGGCATTCCACGTCAGAATGAGGTACTTTTATATTTTCTGTTCATTTGCTGTTTTTTTTCTCAAATCCTCTCACTCCCTCCCTTGTAGTCAAAGATGGGGTTTTCTTCCTTCTATCTCATGGGACTGGGACCTTGACTTTTTACCACAGTCCAAGGAAGAACTGTGGGATAGAATAAGATGGGTAAAAATCCAAAAAGTAGCAGTATCTTTCTTAGAAGCCTCAACTTCACATCTAGCATCAAAGCAAGAAATAATTTTGCACCTTTGCTCATAACCCAAGATGTATATTTGGTCGCCTAGTGTACATATAATTAGGACTTTCCAATTAAATGCCTCCACCCAAGAAGAAAATCAGAACTCAAAAGGTGACAGCATTTTTCAAAAGACAAGTTCCTAACTCCAATACCTGCGTGTAGACAAAAGAGTTCCTCTTTGTTTCAAAAGCTGCTTAGATCAGGTCTTTGGGGAGAGATTAACTTGGAAACCAAGAACAACATCATACGTAATGATTAAGAGATATGTAAATTCAGAAAAAATCCTTGTCAGGGTACACAGGACTTTCAGAAGCTCCTTCATTGTAGCAAATGTACATGCCCAGCTTTTACCAAAACTTCTCAGTCTCCAACCATAATACAGCAAGACTAAACCATAGAAGTAGAGATACCCCCTCATCATAGCTCTCTCAAAACATACTTCCCTTCAGTTGTATTCAGCTGAGTGCACTCACCCCTCAGTTGGGTGCAGAACAAATTGTCAGCAGTCACACCTGTATTGCTCAATGACTTCAGCTTTTTCCACAGAATACAAAACATCCCCACACTCCTGACCCATCACCCCAGCTGGCCCTGTGCGTGCTGAGAAGCTCTTAAGTCTTCCAGTGTTTTCTTCCTGATTATAATGAGTTAATTACTTTGCCAGAATGCATGAGGTAGCTTTTTATTAATCTCTATGGCCACTTGGGCATTGAAGAATTGCAGTTTCTACAAAAGACTAAGTTAACGTTATCCAAATATTATTCTTTATAATATTGTGGTTGTAATTATTAGACAATACATGCAATAAATAATTATACATCATTAATATTCTCCCAGCCCAGGAGGAAATAAACGACCCATAGCAGGACATTCTGACAACCTTGAATCGAGCAGTCCTTATCCTTTAAATAGGATATTTTATGAAAAGCTTTGCTCCCCAGTGCTGTAGTCAGCTGCAGTTCTGTATGAAGGATGGAGCTCCTTAACCTTTCTAACTCAGAAGGCCCACCAAAGAGGCTTGTAAATGCAAACATTCTTATTCAGTACTGGAGATGTACAGTTTATGTTAGGAAAATGATTTCTTTCCTTGAACATGAAAAAAAAATGTTTTTTCCCACTGCAACATCGATTTGGTTTATCTGAACTAAATTTTCAATCTTTAAAACACCTTTATTCATTAGTGTTATTTTTTGTGATACAGGCTGTTCAAGACTTAAAGGGATTGTTAGGTTAAACATTTGCTTAAAGGGCTTCTCCCATTTCTTTGAGATTACACCACAACCTGGAATAATGTGAGTGTTACTTTCATGCTACCAGAAATAAAAAAAGGCTCTGTTTATCTTCTAGTCATTTGTAATACCAAACTAAAGGCACTAGGAAAAGGTACACTGGCATCGAAATTGGTTGTCTCTCCAGAGCCTTTAATGATAGAAATAAACCAGTCAGTATTCAGTCATTTGATTTGGATGCCTTCTGCACCAGCTTTGGAAGTGAGAAGTAGCAGCAGGATGAATAGAAAGATGTAACAATGAAATAATCTGTACAATAAGGTTGGGAAATTTATTACAAGTAGTTGCAGGATTTTTCTAAATGGGTGCAGTGTTCTAGCTCAACAGGCAGCTGTAGGAAACACGTACAGAAAAAAGAACCATAATAAAAGCCTAACCAAAACAAAATGAAAATATTATTGGAAAAGCTGGGGACAATTAGAAGAGTCGAGTCTACATTCAGCTTCTAAGATGAACTGACACTAACATCATGCCAAGCTGCAAAACTAAAAATCTAAAAACCACTAGAATCAAAGAGTGTTTCTTGAGAAAAGAGAACACTCATTAAAAATGACATAAAATGAGAGCCTTACATAAAATGAAAAAGGATATGCTCTGCTGTGGGTCTGAGAAAAAAAATTCAGGGGACTTGTCAGATCTGTAGATGGGAAGGTTTTACTGAAACACAATATATGCAAACAGTGTACTCTGCTGGTTTTATGGATGTGCTTCCTCTGATGTGACTTTGTTTTAAATAATACTTTGCTTTAAGGTGGCAGTTGTGTGACTTATTACCACTGCCCAGCAGAGAAAAGAACTACAACATGTAGAGAAGTAAGAACCACTGAGATAAATCACATAAAGTAGAAGGAGGAATGTAACTTCTATCCCTGCTTAAGAATGGAAAACTGTGTAAAGAGCTTCAATAAAGTGCAAGAGCTTGAGATCTGTGACCCAGAGGGGAAAACATTCATTCGAAGACAGAAGATAAGGTCAGTTAATTTATAGTACAGGTCCTAATTGTTGGGCTATTTGGGAGTTTAGGTTTTTTTCTTGTTGAGGTGGGGGTTTTTTGAGGGCTATTTTTTTTTCTTTTGTTTGCTTGGTTCTTTAATTGAAATTTAAATTTATAATATTAACCACTTCTAAAGAATTTGCTGTTCTATAAATTTCAGATCAATACATGCTGAGGCATCAGCCCTTTAGCTCTCCTTAAGAAAACTATCAAAGATTCTTGTGAGTTCTAGAATAATAACCCCAGCATTTTGTATTATTTTATAAAGTATCAAGTGTTCTATCTGGAATTAAATAGCCAAGCAATGCTGAATTTGCTAAGTTCTTGTTTTGTTTTTGTTTTTGTTTTTTTTGATTAAGCAATCTGCACTGGATTTGTTAGATAAGTATATATCTTTATATTTCTTTCACATATGTTTTCTGATCTCATTTTAGGCCTTTTGCAAAGGAGGCAAATAGGTTTGTTGGAGAGTTTACAAGTTTAAGCTTATGATCTCCAAGCTTTTACAAGAGAAAACAAAAAAGCTGCTTACTAAAATATTAGGAAAGGTACTCAATTTTAAAAGGATGTTATTATTTGAACTGCAGTTGTAATGGAGCTACGCCACCCCTACTTAGAGAACAGGGCCAAACATTGCTTTTGGTTACAGCAGTTCAAGTCCTTGGAGGCCTTTATTACTAGGAAAATGGAGTAAGATTTCAGTAAAATCAATTTTTAAAAGCACTAGAGTTTGCTGTTGACCTCAGTTACAGCAATCTCTGCAGCTTTGCAAAAACATGCCCCCTCTCTTAATTCTGACTGACGCCATTGATGAATTGCGCTGTAAAATTTACTGTTTCAATCTCTTAATACACAGAAGCTGTTGCTTATGTTTCTGGACGATGAAGTACCCTGTGAAATGGAGACTTTTTCAGGCAAGAAAGTGGTTTTTCCAAAATAAGTGCAGAAATACATGCATGGAAATAAGGCATCCTGCTCTTGTGTCTTTCAAGGCTTCTCTGCTCCCTTAGCATTACATTAACCGATAGCAGCATCACAGACAGTGGAGAATAACGGTCTCAAAATTAGCACTGGACCAAACTTTCCCCACAAAGTTATTCTTACAAAGTATTAAGCAAGGAAAAAAACCCCAAACTGCAAAATAAGTTGGTTCCTTCCAATGGAACTGGAGACTATATTACTAACTTGCTGAGCAATATTATTTATTTTTTATAAACAGCTGTCAAATCTATTAAATATTATTTTTCTTTGGAGTTTTTTCTTTGGGGGGAGGGGTATTATTATTACTGCATAATGAAATCTTTGAGCACGACTATAGCATCAAGGACACTGCAGCAATTCAAGCAAGAACTATTTCATGCCTTCAAAATTTCCTTGTTCTGTGCACACTCAGAAGCTTTTTACCTGATACAGTCTGAGATATAGCTGGGACTCATGGCTTTCTAATGAGGTAATATTATTTCCATTTTCTGTTTTGTTTTTTTCAGCTTTTTTCTATGTGAAGGATTGTCCTTGGTGGCACGTAATTCACCTTGTACCACAAGAGTGAGCAGCAATACTTAAATATCTTATCCAATACACACCTATCAATAATGCATATCCGAACTTCCAAAGTAATTTTATATTTTACCATATTTCTGTTTGCCATCAAATCATCGCATGAACTCTGACCCTGCGCACTTGACACATTTTAACAGACAGAAGGAACAGAACCATCAGTTCTCCTTGGCACCATCTGGGGTTCTTTTACAGTTACTTTCTTCCTAGATGCCTAAAGCTCATCTCAGCTTTTTTTTCGCCCCCCCCCCCAGCATCTTCCTGATCTTCCCTTGGCTTCAGGTTTCTTCACAACATCACCTTTCAAGCTTTTACCTTTGTCACTCATTCCAGGCAGTGTTCCTACAGAGCTCAGGAAAGGGGTTTTTTTCTCCTTGCTATTCTCATTCTGCTTCAAGTGCACTGCAATTACAACAGGATATGAACTATCCTCCACTGTTATAGATGTGTTCAATTTTCTCTCTGTTAGTAGAAGTCTTTTCCCATCACTTTGGCCTGACAAACGTGACATTCACACATTGATTGTATATGTCTGCTTTACACTGCATAGCTAATGACTTTCCCTTATCCTGACTTGAATTTTAGATTAGTTTTTCTACTGCTGAGTATTCCATTCCATCAATAATTGCAGAACAATTAGCTCATTTGTGGTTTTTTTCCCCAAATGCTGAACAATTCCATGAATCTTATAGCATATGATGCAGTTTATGTAAGGTCTTAAATTAATACCTTATTCTAGAGACTTGCTTCACCGTGTCTATCAGCCTGCAGACACCCCAATGACTTCTGCTGGGCTGCATATTCTAAAAATGGAATACAGTTTGCCCTGTGCATTGCCAACTAAGTTTTTTCTGGAAGTTTTTATGTAGTTCTGTGACACACTGTTACAAAATTTGAGACTTAATCTTAAAAGCCAAGACAGAAAATAGAATTCTATCATAAAACCTCATCAGTGTCTTACCTGATTCTTCCATGATTTGCCTTAATTCAAAAATACTTTATAAATCATGCTGTCTTCTCGAGGCAAAGGTTAATCATATCACAGAAGATTTTCCTTTTATCCCTAAGGGATCTCAAACATCTCTTTTGCAAGATGTTATTTTGGGCAATGAATCATGGGTACTATTTACTATATTACACACTTCTTCATTTGGGACTTTACATCTTGAGTATAAATATTAAACTCACATGGACACTTCTGGTTGGTTTGGTTTTTTAAAATTATTTTTTTATAGGCTCTGAAGTGAAAAAGAATATACTACTACCACCAATCTGATTTCAGATATCAAGGAGATTTTTTTCTTGGTCTGTAGTCTCCTCTCCATTTTATGTGCTGAACAACTAGACTAATGT
Source organism: Serilophus lunatus (assembly GCA_013399895.1). Taxonomy (NCBI): domain Eukaryota; kingdom Metazoa; phylum Chordata; class Aves; order Passeriformes; family Eurylaimidae; genus Serilophus; species Serilophus lunatus. Next base: position 396,746 of record VXBA01002733.1, read on the forward strand.
CTTCTCACTAAAGAATGAAGTAAGGCCCTGAATATTAAGAGATTTAAATCTATAGTTGACTTATGTATCTGGACCAGATCTTCCGTAGCCTGAACAGACAATCTGATTTAGGAAATTAATAGGCTTAAATCAATTGTTGATAAAAATTGTTTTTTCCCTCTTTGCATGTAATCAGAAAAACTGTAAAACTGTAACTAAATAATATTTAGCTCAAGCCTATAACAAGAAATGTAATATTTAAAGAGTTTCCTAAGGAAACATATGATGTCTAATTCAAGGTATGTGATGACAAATTTGATGCCAAGCGTATGACTACGGTGTATCAAACTCAAGAGACATATTGGCAGTTTTTGCCATTGGTTTCTGCATTTCAGAAGCCTTGTGGTTTTGCTTTATATATATTCTAGTCTATTAAATTCTTTGTGCATTGAAATAAAAGTATTTTAATAATAAGAGAATATAAATCCTCACCACCTCCCAGCTCTCAGAGAATCATTAAGATTGGGAAGTATCTTTAAGATCATCAAGTCTGACTGTCAGCCTAGCACCACCATCATGTTCAGCACTGAACCATGGCCTCAGGTGCTCTATCCACATGTATTTGGAACACTTCCAGGGATGGCGACTCTACCACTTCCCTGAACAGTCTGTTTCAATGCCTGACCATCCTTTCCCACGAAAAAATTTTCCTAATATGCAATCTAAACCTTCCTCAGTGCAGCTTAAGGCCACATGCTGTCATCCTACCACTTGCTACCTGAGAGAAGAGACAGACCTACACCTTGCTGTAACCTCCTTACAGGCAGCTGTATAAAGAAGTAAGTTACCCTCTGAGCCTCCTATTCTCCACACTAAACACCTCCAGCTCCCTCACATGCTTTTCATGAGACTTGTGTTCCAGCTTGTTCCCCAGTTCCATTGCCCTTCGCTGGAAATACTCCAGCACTTCAATGTCTTTCTTGTAGTGAGGGGTCCAAAATCAAACACAAGATTTGAGGTGCAGCCTCACTACTGCCAAGTACATGGGAGTGATCACTTCCGTAGTCCTGTTGTCCACACTATTTCTGACAGAGGCCAGGATGCCATTGGCCTCCTTGGCCACCTGGACACACTGCTGGCTCATGTTCAGTCGCAGTTAACCAGCACTTGCAGGTTCTTTTCTGCTGGGCAACTCTCAGCCACTCTGCCCCCAGCCTGTAGCACTGCAGAGGGTTGCTGTGACCCAAACGCAGGACTCAGCACTTTGCCTTGTTGAGCTTTATACCACTGGCCTCAGCCCATCAATCCAGCCTATCCAGATCCCTCTGTAGAACCTTCCTGCCCTCCAGCACATCCAACACTCCCACCCAGCTTGATGTCATCTGAGAATTTGCCAGAGGTTCCTGAAATTTGAAAGGAAAACCTACTTAATCTGCTAAAACTTGGTTCACTTTCTTTTCACAAACTGAAGAGAAGAAAAACTGAGTTACTCATGCATTATTTTTTATATTTAAACAAAAATATAGTGGAAAACTGAGGCAACACAAATTTACTAGATATTTTTCTACTTTGTGGTTAATGGAAAATAGAGTACAGTAATAATGTGATAGATTATTTTCTTTCTGTAACAGATTTTAAAGAGATATGACTGAGAGAAATCAGGGCTGTTGTTCTACACATGCATCTTGAGAATTGTAGGCTCTTTAATTTAAGGCAATAATTTCAATGTTGAGGACAAAATTTATTCTCTGAAGCCATTTCATGGGTCAAAAAGATGAGCATGATTCCACTAAAAGGAAGGAGTTACAAATCCACTACAAAGTTAAGGGCACACTGGAACAAGGAAGGCTCAAAATAGGTCTCTGAAAAATTGTGACTATATTTCATATTTGTCTCCAGCAGAGGTTGTAGTGTGATACAAAAATCTATGTGTTGTTTCTGTGTCTCACTCAGTTTTATTGTAGATCAATCACTGAATACTCTTTGTGCATAAATATATTCCTGCCAGTGTTGAAATATAGATTTTTCCATTATTATTTTTCAATTCCTTTTTGTGCCACCTTTACATAGCCCTGGTCCTGTTCACTGCACTCCCAGAAATAAATTGGTACTGTTAGAGTTCCTTATTTCCCAGAAAGGAATAACTGCCATTCATAACGTTTTTATAATTTCACCACGTCTCCCCATCAACACATCCCTACAGGTGCAAACATTAATATAAACAGCATATAAAATTATACTTTTTTATTATTATTATTATTATTATTATTATTATTATTATAACAGTACCTGTAAATATGAGACAAGTACAATGTTCTGTAGAGCTCTGATCTATGAAAATACAACCCCCAGCCATAAAGCCCTTGGTATTAACCTAGCAAGATACGTAAATTGCAGGCAAGAAATTAAAGAGAAAGAAAACTATAAGCATTTGTTCAATGCTAGTGTACAGACAGAAACTGGATCAGCAAAAGTCCATTCTCTGCCTCTTTTGGTCCAAAAAATTACTAGTTCTTTCACCCTTACTAAGTGGTTGAAACACTGGTTGATCTCAGAAGCTCAAGTTAGGCACATTTTGGATGAAAAGAATGCCAGCATAGAAAATATAAAAAGGGAAAGAGATTGCTTTGAGAATATCTCAGAACAAAGAAACGAAGACCAAAGCTTTGATAGCTATCTATAGCAAGGTTCCACAGGATTCTCCATTTAAGTAGGGGAGGACATGGAGAGATGATACTACTCACTGGGTAGTGAATAACACCTTTCAGGTGATATCTACCCATCAAAGAAATAAAGCTTTGAAATTTTGGTTGGAAACTATACTATTTCTAGCTAAACTATGAGCTTATAAGCTAGAATAGCAATAAGCTATTATAAGAGGAGCAATGAGGGGAAAAAACAGCTTGATGTACTTGACTTTTACTGCTTACTATTAACTGATGCAGCATTTGCAGCAATTGGCAGAACTGCAAATACTTGCAGAAGTAGATTTACAAGAAAGATTTAATATGGAACTGGTTGTTCCTGTGCTGTTATTCAATTCAATCTACTGCTTCTTTTGCATATCCTTGAGTGTTTTTGGAAAATCATGAGCTTTCATTCAATATGCTGTTGAAAGATCACATTGGGTAAGCCTGGTCTTCTGCATAATCACACCAGTTTTTCAAGGCCCACGTATAAAGTTGCTTGAAACAGATAGAGACAGCTTGTTTGTTTGGATGGGAATCTCAGCAGTCTGAAAACCCTGTTAATCCTTTCTACAGCTGTGAGACCAAGAGGAATGCACAGACAATAGTGAACTTGCTGTGGGTGCTGGCACAAGCTTACACACAGCATGTACATCTTCAACACGTCAACAGGAACAATCCTTCCAGTGTGGTGCTATGCACCCACCAAGTTCTCTTGTCCACCACAGCACCCAGCTGCCTTAGGTAAAACAATGCAAAGTTAGACTATTATCACATTAAAAGCTGAAAACTACAAGACAAGGACGCTTAGATTAAGCCAAACACTACAAAATAAGGATCCGTAGCGCACTATACTTGGGATTTTTATTTTACTGTAAACTTTGAGCTGTAGCTGCTAGGCACATGGAAAACGTGGTTTGACAAATTTTGTAACAGTAGAATTGTTCTGAAAAAGAAAAGAGGCTTCACTGAAAAAAAAAAAAAAAAACAACCAAAAACAACTCCAGGAGAAACTTCTTGTTCAGAGAAAAAGAGAAGCAGAAAAGAGGGAACAGAAATGGAATTGCAAATTGAAACAACATCAGGTATGAGATTCTTTCTGTCCTGTATCTTCTTTGTTCACTTTTCAGTAGGTCATTCCAGCTGTCATTCTTGCATGCAAAGCTATAGCAGGCATACCCAATTTAGTAAATCTGAGGCAAACAAGTGTTGTACAGAAATAGTCTGTCCTGGAAAAATTAGAGGTGCACTTATAATGGGCAGCCAGGGAGATCTCCCAGCCGCAGCAAAAAGGACTAGAATTTCAGCCACTCACTACAACTCAAAGCCATTAGAAAGTAGTCAGCTAATTCTGAGGAGACAGCTTTGGTCTGGTGACGTCCATTTTTCAAAGAATGGACACCTGCGTCTCCATCTAATTTGCATTAGTGAATATTAGCTAGTACTGCAACAGTAATATGCAAAGAAACCTGTTCTATGAGGCTCCATGACCATTCAGTCAATCCTCTTCTTCTCCAGTCCTGTCAATGGTTCTGCCTGTAGCAGTACTATAGGCCACAGCTCAGCCTGACCATGTGCTTCTCTACAGGTCATTGAGACCTGGAGACATAACTAAGGGATGTCCTTCAGCCCAAAGCACAGGAGATACTCCACACAGGAATAACACTGCTGGGCTTCAAGCTGGCTGGACATTTGGGATCCACATCAGTCCTTAATACCAAATCTTTCATCTGCATTTCTGCTGTTTCATGGATGGCATATGCACTTGTAAAGGAAGGGTGTAACTAAAAGTAAACTGCCTAGACAGGGCATCTTATGGCGTTGTGGAGTTGCCAAATCTCTGTTTCAGGCTGTTACCTCTGCACAGCTTCAAATACTCTTCTAATGGGCAACCTGTGAAAACAAGGACAGGTACCTACAGATAATCTCAGACTATAGAGATCCACTGAACCAATGCCATACTGAGTCAATACCTCAACTGTTTACCTTGAGAAGATGAAAATCAGATGAAACTCCTGAGGCTTTTGGCAGGTGGAACAATTTTCCCCACAAGGAATGGGTACAGTGGGTTTGAATATGTATTCCTGAAATACAACAAAGGTACTCAATTAATTTTGGAAAGTCACTATCAATTTCTAGACTTCCATTGAGATACCATAAATAATGCTTTGCAAGCTTATTAATTTAATAGCTGTGATATTCATTCTGTTTCATCATGTGTTTCCTAGGCTTTTATTCATTTTGATTTGCTTTTTCCTCCTCAAACGTTATTTTAAATAGCTTTCATGAAATTGCTGCATAAGTGTACCCTTTTGTTCTTGTTCAAGGAAGTTCAGCAAAAGCATAACAAATAAGAAAGTTGATAAAAGGATACATGAAATGCATACCAAAATTCAGGAGGTTTATTCTGATACCAACACCGTTTAACTTCAAGCCAAGACATGTGTCTCATCAGGCAACTTCTTAAGAAGCTGTTGGGCAATGGGTGCAAGCCAGCATCAGAGCTCAGTAAGTACTGGAATTCTGATTTTACCCTCATCGACCCTGCTGACTGTAAGTGTGCAATGTAATCATGTGTTATTTAGCCATCCAGCACAGAGAAGAGTTTTAGTTGTTAACAAGAAAATAGAATATATAATAATAATGATAGAGTGTAAAATAAATTATGCTATTTATGCCCACAGACTTATACTTTCTATTGTGAATGTGCCTGAACAAGGCAATTATATTTCATTAGGAGGGGCTAGGGTCATTCCATTAATTATGTCCATCACAGCTAGTTAACAATATTGATTAACAAGATAAGAAGTAGAATGAGCTGTTCATCCCTGAATGGGGTTGTTATAGATTTTCTAATGAATTCCTAAAATGTATATCAAAAGAAAAATAACAGAATTGGAGGTGCCATAATTCCACCAAAGCATGATTTCAAAGAGGCTATTCTGAAAAACAGTCCTGAAACAATCTGCTTTTGTTAATATGGAATAACTTTGAGCTAAATAAACATGCAAGAGCATTCCATAAGTGTGTTTGACATATACAGGGAAAACACTCTTTGATCCTTGAAGCAAAACAATTTCAGGCCAAAATCTTGTAGGGCTGAAGACAAAGGAAAACGAAAATCTAATTGACTGCAAGTGATTAAGAAAAATGCATATCTGCCACAAGGAGTCCGAACTAACATGGTTGCCTAAAAATGGCTCAGTGCAATCCCTAGTTTAACTCAAAAACAGCCAGTGGAATCAGATTATGAATTATTTTGACTTTGACGTATTATAAAAGAGAAATACAGACATACATATGTTCCTTCTCTCTCATTCACATACACACTTGCTCCTTCACATGTTTTGCAATAGAAAAGCTCTCAATCTGTGAGACATCCTACTATTTTCAAAATAGAAGTCAAGGATTTTTTCCTGCTTTTTAGTTTTCCTTTTTTTTCTTTGTTTTGTTTGTGGGGTTTTTTTATGTGTGTGCACTTTTTTTTTTTCATTTTCTATCCTCTCATAACATAGTGATTGATCCCCAAGTTTAGTGGCAAGCGACCAAGTGGATATCAAACATGCATGGTGCTTCTGAAGACCCAGTGCCAAACTGCAAATTGGAAACGCACTCCTGGTTACTCCATCCACAAAAGAGATCCTTGATGTGCAATTCCACTCATCATCCCTCTTAAGCCATTACCAGGCAGCTGAGATGAGACAACAATAGTGAATGAGCATGTGCTTGATTGTTAGCATGTCAGACATATATTATTAAAAACAGTAGGGGCAAGAAGAAAGATGAGAGGGAGGGCATTTTCTTCTTTGTTCATATGCTGGAAAGCTGATTTGTGAAGAAATGAGTTCTAGGATGCACTGACATAGATATAAGGACTTGATGCAACAAAGGCACCCAAACCGTCTCTGTGTATTTTGAATAACTAAATTTTCAAATATTTTCCCTTTTCTACTAAAAGAACACATATGCTAAAATAATCTGATTTATAAACATCATCACTTTATCTTAATATTTTATTTATTTAATATTTTCAACCAAGCAACTATCCCACAATTAACACAAAAGCAAACTTATTCTGACTTTTTGCATAAAATACAAGTTTTTGGTCATGTTCAAAATCATTTTCTCATATTCACTAGTTCAAAAAAAGGAATGCAGAGCATAATACTTTTTATAATATAAAGCAATCACTAGATGTTAGCAATAATATTTAAATTAAACTCTTAATGAAAATATTTAAGAAGCATCTAACTCAAGTGCTCACAGCCAAAATAAAGTTATGGGTGGGCAAATAATAACATTATCCTTATTTAGCAAAGAACTAAACCCCCTCAAAACACTTGCTTCAGACCATAGATATAATACAGCAAACAATAAGGGGGCAAAAAACTCCCTCTACTGGAAATACACAATTTTTTCTTTTTTTTTTTTTTTTTTTTTTTCTCCTCCCATAATATGTTTGGTTTGGTAAATAGATTCTTCAGGAAAGTTTACACTAGCAAAATCTAGGTGTGCTACATATAAATGCAAAATAGCGAATCACGTGACCAAGAAAAATGTGTACATCTTGCTAGAGATGCTGCATAATGACAACAGAACAAATGAAAGTGTGACTAAATTGAACAGTGCTATTAACCTAACAGTATGGATATTTTGACATCCAACTGTATATGAATCAAATATGTTCTACATGAACCATAAATAATCTCATACTTTTGGCTTTGCAATAAAAACATAAAAGGCGGAAATACAGATGTTTTCAAGACTACAAAAAGTTAAAAGACACCATTCCATATCTACTTTATAGCAATGACTCCTGTTGATATCAAAAGGCTATAGCTGAGTCTAGATATTCATTTCCCCCAAAAAACTAAGTTCATGCTAAAATGGAGGTTCAGCAGTGAAGAACTGTGATCCAGGAAAATGTCGAACTCTGTGGCAACTCCTTGTGTGGATCAGATGAGAACAGAGAGGATATGGTGAGAATTGTAGGTGCAGAGGGAAAAAGTTGCCAGAACATTGGGAGTAATTCTAGGAGTTAATTTTGAAACTTGATTAAACCATGCGATTGTTTATAGATCTTAATGCTTTCAACATTACAAAGCAAAACTTCTTCTTTGTTAAGCACAGAAAACACAGTTTTTAACTACATTACTTGAATGCCACAAGATATAAACTAGAATGTAACCACATTGTTCTTAAATTTGCAGTAAAACCCCCCTTCTTTGAGTTTCCTGGGGCTGAATACTCCAGTATGTCTTCTGTGGTTAAAATCTCTAATGTCTCTTCCTTTTTGTTCACTTATTTCTCCCCCTTCATAATGTCTTTGAAAGAATCTTTCTCTACTAAACCTCTGCATTTTTATAGCTACCCAGACTTCCATGTTTCTGTCAACAGAAAGAAGCTTTGAAGAGGATCAAGTATAATTGCATCTAGCTTTTTATTGTTATCACTATATTTATTAAAGGACAGCAAACTTTGTAAGACACCCTTTTTTAAAAAAGAGGTGGCACATTTCTAGCTATATGGTGTGTTAATTCTATTTTGCTCGCATTGCAGCTGTCCTGAAAAAAAGATTTATAGAAGTGAGTGGAATATCTTCCTTTAGATTTGTTCAACAAGGACAATAGTTTTGGCTGAAGGGTTGTGGCTCAGCACGTACTTCTGCACACAAAAAAAACATTTGTGCCTTCAGTTTAACATGCAGATACAACACAGCACCCTTTAGCTGCAAAAGAAGTCCTCAAGCTTTGTGGTACTAGTGCACATAAGTCAGTGCATTCCCATGCCAATGGGAAAATCTCTACCTCTGTGAAAACATATATCTATGATCCAAAGAGGAATTAGAAGCAAACCAAAAAATAATGTATTAAATAATTTCTGTAGCGTGTCAGACGTATTACCTGTCCCATGATACTTTTTCATAAATTAAATAATAAACTTATCTGCAGTTGCGAGGCTTTTTAGTTTTCCAGTTGTCGAGCCCTCTGTTTCTTCTGCCTCTCCTTCATGCTCCTGCAATGCCCCTCCCATGCTTCTTAGTGGCTGTGGCATTTCACAGACAACACAGGCAAGTAACAAACTACCAACTGCACCGTTCTGCATTGCTTCTTCTAATCTGTTTCTCCATAGAACTGCAGTACCGAACAGGACTAATGGCTATATGATAAAACAGAGTTGTTGCATTTACTCCTGAGTACTGATATACTGTTTGGCAATTTAATTCCCTCCTTCATTTGATTGGAATAGAAAAACCTTCTCAGGTGTAGGAATTGACTGTCTTAAGCAAATGACATATCTTCAGATTCCCAGTTCAAAGCAAGTCACTATCACTGCAACAGCCCCCCACTTAATAGGGCTTGAATGGGAAAGGTGCTTACCTGGAGAGAGAACTGACTAACACAGAGTTCAACACAACCAGCTTGCAAAGTTGCACACCTTCAATAAATCCCAGTTGTAGGACCATGCAGGCACTGGTGTAGCAGGACCATAACAAGATTTTCTTGGGAAGACAAGCTGCACTGAGCCATCAGGAGTTCCAGCTTTTCTGTAGTACCAGAAAAAGCAGGAGCTGCCTGATGAGCTTTTGGACTGCTACCACAACTTTAAAGGACGTGACTGAGGCTGACCCACACAATTAAATATGAACCTGGAGAGCTGGCTCAGGCCTGCCCCCAGGCAGCACATAGTTTGGGAGCTCTGAGTAGCACAGAAATTGGTCTCCTAACTACTTGCTTTAGATCTCCCCTAAGGGAAATATGGAATTCTCATATTCTCTAATGTGTCCTTAAAGTTGGGCATAATTTATCTAGGGACTGCATGTAGATGTAATGATTACCAGCGATATGTTACTTCATGTTTAAGGAAATCAGGATTCACTGTTAAAATTGAAGTCTTGGGCCCACAACCATCTTTGCCAGCACATCTGAGCCAACTGCCATCAGCAGCAACTCAAGGAATCACATTTGAATATTTGAAGGTTTGTTTTGTTATTAATCATCAGCAATATGACAGAAACCATCAAACTGACAAGAATGATAAAATATTCTGACCATAATATTTAGACAATGCATACTGGTTTGCAAAGAAATTGGTAAGTATATATTTGATTAAGCAGAGGTCAAATAATTTTTAACCTTCTAAATTCTAATCAGGGTTTTTTCAGTATTTTCATAAAGACATTGGTTGGCTTTTTTTCTGTTTAAAGCTACATTTGTTGTTCAGTGCAGGATACTGGGAAACATCATGCTTTCTTTCCTGCTTTACGTAGCTGAACAGAGCACCTGTGCAACTAGGTTGCTTCACAGTAAAACCATGACCCTTGCTGCCACCACAATGAAGCCAAACATGCCCTTGGATCTCTTGCTGAGCATCTCTCACCATTATTGTGCAGCACTGAGTGACTGAATGACCCTCATTTTCCTCTCTACACCTCGGGTTAGATCAGACACAGAAGTCAAATAAAGTCAGGTACTCCAGATCCAATTAGGGCATATAGCCACTCAAATGCACGTTTGCACTGACCTCAAGGACATGATACTCCTTTATGCCATGGCTCAAAATTACATCAGCAACTGCCAAGACAAAAATTAGAAAGCACATATGCTTGGGAGATATATAGATAATTATATCACATATTTTACATCTTACACCTAGAGTCTACTGGAAAGCCACCAAATATGTAATTACCTCTGACTTCTTCATATGATGCAGAGAGGGAAGAGAGTTCTTAAGGAACTTTCTTGTCCTAAAACATCCTTAACCCACAATCTTTCTTGTTGGTATTATTTGAAGGAGCAAAATGTCTGAGTTAACTACACAGTAATATCTTTGACAAAGATCTGTGAATACTTCTGCATCCTTAGGTGAATCCAGGTAACTGTAGCCCTGAAACAGAGCTGAAGGTGTGATTCAAAGTAAATTTTGTAATGCAATGTAATTATTCTGAACATAAATTAACTCTCGCTAGAATAATGAACTCCAAGACAAACTTGTTCAGAGAACTGAAGAAGAAAAAAAAAAAAGACAATGTAAATAATGGACTAAAAGAGGAATGGGACTGTGACTAACAGTCACACTGACTAATCTATCAAGAAATATTAAACGTCAAAGGATTCTCATACAAATGTTTCCAAACTTCTTCCTTAGCCGGCAGTATCATCAACAGTCCTAAATGATAAGTTTGAATCACTCTCTGTCTTTTCTTTTTTTCTCTTTTGTATCTCCTGTTACCTTCAGTGAGTGAGGTGTGGACAGTTCCTGCTTTCTTGATAAGATTTCTTATCCATAGATCAAATTTTTGAACTTGAGCCGGCATTTTCAAATAGATCCAAGAATAAGAATCTAATTCCTCAGGGGATATTTCATGGAAACTTCAGCATATAATCTTTTCAGCCACTAGATATATCCAAATCCACTTTAAGAGAGGGGAAAAAAAAAAAGGACAGCAATGTTCCTATTGCTTCATTACTTCTGTGAGAAATAATCATTCCCAGCACTGATTTCATACTCTGTGCCAGACTTAACAGGGAAGGCATAACACAGTAAGTTTCTTTTAGAGCGGGTTTCAAGCAGACAAAATCAAACATAAACAAACCAAACATGTAAAATAGGTAAGAGAATGCAAAACACCCTAATTCTTCTTTAGGAGATAAAATCTTGTGTGTGTGCAAGAACAAAATTTGTTTTGCCATTTGTTTTTCATTAGTGCTAAAAGAACATGAAACTTGGAGTTATAATTACGCACAGTTCCAGCCAATGTGAGACTCTTACCCTGCATTATGTCTTAACTTCAGAAATAAGAAATAATTAGGTTTTGCAGAGAGGAAGATTCCATACATTCTGAAAGCAATGTCTTTGTTGTTATACTCACATTTTTCCCCATCTGCCTTCATGAAAAATTACTGATTTTATGATATAGGCATAACAGACATTCTGATAGCATTTTCTTCTGTCTGAAAAATTTTAAGTCATGGTAAATATTGACATTCAGCACCATCTTGTATGTCTTTACTGGAGAGAAGGACAGTCAACAGTTGACGTGACTGCCATAGTGAACAAAAATTCTAAAACTGAATACATACTGAACCTGAAGACAAAATGATGTGACAGGCTAACAGCTCTATACAATTAGGAAGAATCCTTTCATCTCTGCAGACATAGAGATTAGCTAATATTCTATGGGGTTTTTTTGTGAATATTTCATTCTTTCTAAGGGAATCAAAGGAAAACTTATTTAAGGTAGCTTAATTTGGACTTTAACAAAATGTCAGAGTTTAGTCTTGCCTCTGCCAAGGCAATGTTTTCCACTTAGGCAATATATTAATCTAATGAAATTAATCCATTCTGTATCCCTAAGGTAGAAAACAACCATATTTTCATTTATTATTTTTCCTATATTCTGAGTGTAGTGGCAAAAAGAATGGTAGTTGAATTAATTTTGAAGATGCATCTGATTTATGTTACTCCTTACAGCAAAACTATCCCCTTTCCATGGCTGAAGCTGTTTCCCTGATACCTCCCAACTGCAAGGGAAAGTGGCTACATTTTTTTTTCCTTTTTAAGGGAAAATGTTTCCAGCAATCTCTCACTTTTACATAATGGGATTATAAAAAAATCCACATTGGAACTGTTATGAATACTTCCCTTTAGAGGACTCTCACAAAGTTTTGGATGCATTTCCCTGCCGAGAATTTCATAATGTGCTGTAACTAAATTAATACTGGTAAGGATTTTCTGTTCCTTCTATAAAGGAAACAAAATATGTGCTGAGTTACACTCTGAAAATGGGTTAATGCTGTGCCAATTATAAATACTACCACTCTGACATGGGTAAATGTGGTTTATTAAGATGTTTTACTGCTTTTCCTCATATCATTTAGATAATGCTTCAATCTCCTCAGTTTCTTGTCAGAGATTGCCTGTAGAAATGTATGAAGCCGAACTAGATGTTAGATGTTAGATTACCCTCAAATCATAACAAAAAGGCTCAAAATACAGTGTCAAAAGTGTAGAGCTCTTCTTTATAACTTTTCTAGCCAAAAGCACTGTTTAAACTAAAAAAGAAAACCTCTTTTAGTTTTTACATTGTTATTCGTGAGTCTCCTAGAAAGTGCTACCCCACTTAGGTTTCAACTAATTCAAAATTAACTGTATAAAATAACAGGGCTTGAATTATCTGTTATATCAGTTTTAAATAATTTCACCAATTACGGTTGGTTTAATCCTTCTAAAATTTTCATTGATAACCAGCATAGAAATGGACATAGTTCGTTTTCTTTCTGTACTTCAATTTATTACCCTTGAAGTGATGTCATATAATGGAAATCTTTAGACTCTGGTAGTGGAAGTGACGTTTTGCATGGCCCTTGCTCATGGTAAAATAGATCAGTGGAACCTGACTTGAACCAGTGGTTCTAGACATGGACTGGAAACTCAAGGTCTTACTTTGCTGACTGTGAGTGTCTATGTAATACTTCTGCAGAATGAAGAAAAATTAACTCACAACTGTTTTCACTTTGGGTATATCGTGTATCTTACTTCTCACCTATAAACAACAGGGCTACAGCCACATTATAATTCATGCACAAAATATTTGCATTTTTCCATAAATATGTTTCAAATTTCAACTTGTGCGCTTCAGTCTGGAGGGTATCTACACTCTCTAGATCTCATTTTAAATTGAAAATATGCACATTTTCATTTTTATACAGCCAAGCTGTTTGCTCACAATAATATTCATGCTCAGATCAGATGAAGTCATTTGTCAATTGACATTGAACCCATTACTTGTAGTTCATGTATTCTTTAAGGAACAGGACTGTTTTTCTTCCAAAGGTTTCCTAAAAGATATTTTTTTGTAAAGTGCCAGTCTTATTTTTCAAGCCACTAAATGATTTTACAGTACTCCTTATCTGATGAAAAAATAAAAATATTTCTTACATGTAATTAAATATTCCATACTTTCATTACTTTCCATGGAAAAATACCCACCTTTGTCTAAAAATACAGCAGTTTAATCACATCCCCACCTCTAGCCAACTTTCCTTTTAACATGAACACAGATTGCAATTCACTTCAAATACTCTGAAACAGAAACTAACAACAAAAATATATGTTCTGATCGTGTTGCAGTTAACAACATACGGCATTGTTAAAGTCAAGAAATCCTTCAGTTTGAAAAATGTAACATTTGATGTTAACGCTTTGGCTACTAGTGATTTGCTTTTGCATCTGCAACTTATGAAACAATCCTTGATTTTAGAGAAATAACAACTAAATACAAAGAAAGCAAATAATATTATGTTTGCCAAATTTCTGTTGTATTAGTCACTGCTAACAAGCAGTCCTTCAACTATAAATTGACAGTTAGAACACAGAAATGAAACTGATTTTTTTGTTCAAAAGATCCTGTATAATTCTATGAAATTAAAAAAAAAAACCCAGGTTTTTGTTTCTCTAATGGAGACAAAATATACTCCGATCATTTGCTGATTCACAGATGTACTTCACAGACACTATTTTGTATCACTACTAAGCTGTTAGACAATTGGCAAGGACTTTCTCTTATCAACTCCCTCGTCCAGGTGCCAAAAATATAAGCAAATGAAATATAAGCTGAAGCGTAACTCCGGTGCCTGTTGGAAAGAGCCACAACAGCAGTTTCAGATTAAACAAAGATGCCAAATACATTTTGTGCTATTGACAAGAAATAAATTAGAAATGAGAGTCCAGAGGTGTGAACCATTACAGTTTGTACTTCAGCAACATTCTTCCTGTTAGATATTGTATGTTAATAGTATATATTTTAGAGTTTTCATCAAAATCTCTGAACAGCTCCCCTCAGCTAGAAAATCCAAAGAAACGAGAATTATATGGAAGAGATACTACGTTTTTTAAGACTAGTCCAATCCTTTTTATTCAGTCTGAAGGAGCCCCAAAGAACCCAAAATGATCAATTGATTACTCATTCACAATAAGTTTGCAGATCAGGACTTTCTTGATAAACAATGCTTACTCAAAGCTCTTTCAAATACATTTGCAACATCAAAATTTTGCTACAGAGAAGGGGATCTTGATTTACTTTATTTATTAAAAAAAATTTGTCTGTAAGTGGATGTGGATATCTTAATTTATGCCTTAAGCTCTTTAACTTACTTTGTATGCTTTCTTACTCTCAGACAACAAATAGGTGTTACCTGAGCAAAAAAGGGCATTCAAACAATTCAGATTCCCTCCTTCACTAAACTTACAAGGGAAAACGATACCTGTTTTCCTGTGTTAGCTATTTTGCCAGATTTCTCCGCTTAGGATGCCAAGAAAGAGAAGAAGTCGAGTAAAGCTGAATCAATGTGGTGACAAGTGTATTGTTGTGCCACTGAGGAGGCCTTGGGATTCTTTTCTCTTCAGCAGAGTAGGAGCTTGAGATCAGAAACTCTGCAGAGGTGATGAGCCTGCCAGAGCCCCTTTCCAAGAAGTGTTACAATTTCTTTCTCTGCAATAAACTAAGATAAGATCTACAGCCTCAGGACTATGTCTAATTCAGTATTGCCAGCCTTAGGCACACAGAAATATTGAGACTGGCTGAAACTGAAACACAGTACACAAAAGTCCAAGAAAAGGATTTTGTTTTTCTTGCCTTCAGTTCGATTTTACAAGTCTTTCTCTGAAGACAGGGAGTTGGTTAAATAAAAACTGAGACATTTTCCGTTTAATAAGTAGACTCAGAAACATGGCTATAAAAGAGGCGTGGGGAAATCCCCACTAGATGTGTTTCACAGGAGTGCAGCAGGTATAATTCTTGTGCAGTAGTCTCTCTAAATGTCTTTGAATATTCCAGAGGGCAGGATATTATAGTTGATATTTCAACATTTCTAGCCCTGTCCAGGATGAGAACCACTCAACTAAAATACAAGGGGATGTGATGACAGTGCTCTCTACCACAGTCAGCTTGCTATTTAGTCACAAGGGGCATCTCTCCTCCACACTGTGCACACTGTGCTCCAGCATAACAGTGACTGGAAAGAAGGACTATTGGACGCGCTACTGCCTGATGCTCCTGTGAATCCTTGGAAGTCTCCTTTTGTCATAGTGCAGAAGACCACTGAACTGTAATGCTCTGCAGCTCAGACTTTCTTTGTTTCAAATCAACATTTTTTTAGTGACTGTCTACTGTTTGAGTCACACCCGTCCAAGGGCAGTAAGTACTGAAATAGAAGCAGACCCTTTCTGAATGAGGCTGGCAGTTTGGTAATCAATGACAATCCTAGCCAGATGCTAGAGCACAGAATAGACTCACTATCACAAGGGGCTTCTGTGTTGTAGAGCCAGCACCTTTTCTGTAACATAGTCTTCAGTTCATATTGCTATTTATAGAAAAAGGTTTGAAGACAATACCTAAATACCAGTTCCCTGGTAAGCAAAGGCTTCCTTACATTACGGTAAAACAACCTTGAAGTGACTCAAGTTCATAATTATATTATTTCAAGAGGGCTTCACATTGCCAGAGCTAACCAGTATAAAACGGGGGTGTAGTGCAGAGAACTGACACCCCAGAATTCTTCAGTATTTGGCTTTACATTTCTTGTTCCTTCTATTTTTGAAATGCAGCACGTATTGTTATAGATAGTTATATCTGCATATTACAAGCAATTACTGGGCAAAGTGCTTTCCTTTGTCAAAGTCATTGGCAAAACTTACATTATCTTCAGAGCAAACAAGCTGAGATCAGATCACTGTGTACACTGTGAAAGCGAAGTGTGCTGTAAAAAAAAGGAAGATGGAAACTGCATTAATTTAAAACATGTGCTCTTAAAAAAGAGAAGCACAACTCAAAGACTGATTCTAATATAATGAAACATGACGTTCCCTCAAAGAACATATTAAAAACTTTTCAGGCCAACACTCTGCATTAAAATTTGGTAAAAAAACTCAGCTTAACTCAACTCTACTCCATACAGTCATGGACTCTGTAAGGCTTATTATCATGTTACTGCAACGTGCACATTGCCCAGAATCTTACATCATCTTTCTGCACCAGACAATTGACTGCAAGAAGGTTATTAGCAAATGTCACAGCACAAGGCACATGTGCCCCTATCTAATTTTTCAAGAAAGTTTTACAGTTCCTGAATAGCCTAAGAATATTGCCTGACTCTGTTAGCACAGGGGAAAACATCTCGCAGCATCAGAGTACAGTATTTCAGTCTCCACAGTTTTTGCATTTAAGGTATAAATTATAACTTTCAGAGGTATACTTTAATCATAGATAGTAAAGATGACTTTATAGCTATTTCATTGGTTTGAAAACAGTGTTTTACTCAGGTTTATAGCCCATTAAGGCAGTATGTTTTTCCTTGTATTATCCCCTCCTGTGCAGTACTAATTTAATTTTAACACTGTGATTTGAACACCACACATGCAATTAGTTTCTACCAGGAATGAAAGGTCTTTCACTGAAGGTCAAATTATAAAAAGTTTATGAAGCAAGATGAATTAATGGTGTCAGATCAAGCAAAATGATTCAAACCTCTATTTTCAGATTTTTTTTCCAAATTCTGAGAAAAGTTTCACTTCAGCCAATATAGAAATTTAATAATTTTTTTTAAAAAAATACTTAATTTTTCTTCTATTAATGGTATTCAAATCTCCACATATACTGAAATTTGGTTTTAGCCAAATTAACAGCAATATCTAGATAGAAAATATAATGAAATGCTGGTTTAAAACTTCACCAAAGAGTTCTCAGTTCAGGAAAATTAAACAGTAGTGATATAACTAGTGTAGTGTAAAGCACTCAAAGAGAATATTGAAGGGCTTGTTGGTTTTTTAATTTATTTTTTTTAATTGTCCACTAGAGCAAAAGTTCAGGTAACCCATACCTGTGGTGACAAGCAGACCTCTCTGGCTTATTCTGTTTTTTCAGCTAATCACTCATTTAGAGGAATAAAGGCAGCTTTCCATTAAACCTTCTCATTTTTTATTCTAGAAATCACTAAGTTCATAAATCACACAGTGGTTTCAGAAAACAGTCACATCATCCTACAGGGTTTAAATTTTCCTGAGTTAACTATGTGTCATCTCTGGTTTTAACATTTCTCATATATCATATCTTACCTGTGGCTCAGCAAACTGAAAGGCTTGGTCACTCTCTCTTTCTCTTGATACTTGTAATTAAGTTTTAAAGACAGGCATCTAACCTTGATGCTATCTTCCTGAGGAGGAAGAGTATTTGAATATACAAATTCTGCTGCACAAATCCAGTACTTCAATAGGCTTGAAGATATAAAGCCAACAGAGGCAGTTAGGAAAATCAGGCAGGTTTCTTTGGGTCTTTAATAAACACAACAGATTCAAAGGCAAATGTGAGTCAAAAGGACCAAGACAAAACTGAGACAAACACAAGCTAAGACTTTACTGAGTAAAGTTAAAGTTATTTGGTACAGGTGAAGTAGAGAAGATTTTAGGAGTGTATAGTGGAGAATGAAGGAAGAAGAGTGAGAGGGGAAAAATATATATAAAGGTAGCATGCAATAGACAGTAAACCCAGTCAGGACCAGTGGTATCAAATATCTGCCTCTACAGCACATTTACTTAAAAAGGCACCTGCCTGGGCGTAGCCATGTAAATACACCAAAAATATCTCCAAAACCAGGAAATAGAGAATGTCATCTGGCATCTATCCTAAGAAAACTTTCATTTGTTAGGGGTAAACAAGAAAACAAGTTTTGTATCATCCTCTGAATAAACAAGTGTTAATAATTTCCAGTTAAGGTGAATAGGAATGGTAAGAGCAGTTTTCAGTTCACTCAAAATTCTCACCAGCTTTACCTGAAGAATATCAGCTGGAATCTACAGACTGGAGGAAAAGATGATCTCTCTCATGTGAGAAAAGATGATGCATGCATATCACTGAGCTCATTGAGACAAAGGTTTTCTACCTACGGTTATATTTTAAATTAAATTTAATTATTTAATTAAGAGTAGTATTATTCAATTTAATTCAGAGTAGTATTATTTATGTAAAACAGTATATTTGACACAGATCAGCTTCAAGGATTCATCCATTTCGTTTCTGCTACCATAAAGTCAGCTGTGTCTATGCCTCCTTATCTATATTTTGAAAATCATATGAATTTCCCAAATTAGCAAGAGAAAGTTGCCATACTAAATCTTCAAGCAATGCAGGTCTTGTTTAGATGTGTTTTAAAGACAAAATGATGAAAATACTTAACACCTCCAGGTATAAAAATTCAACTTTTGTCCTACTTATCCTGACAAAAAAAAAGCCACTCATTTGATGGAACTCTTCCATCTGCTACCTCATGTCAAAAGGTTCTAGAGATGTGGTTTCATACATCTGGGAGAAAGACTGCATGAAGAACTTAAAACCAGCAGAAGAATCCTCTCATGTTTGTTGTTTTCTGCTGGGCTGACAGTTACCTCTGCAGCAAATTGGCTCAGCAAATGCATGTGGCTCTTTTGCAATATTTTATTTACTTTTTTCTTTTTAAAATGTGGAGGCATATGGAGAAAAATATAAATACAGGCTTTAAATAAAGAAATGTTTCAAGACAACTGTGTTTACCTTAATTTCAGGGTTAGTATTTCTATTTTTATAAATTAATGTTTAAATATTACAGTTTCCTGTGCAAGTGTCATTCTAATGATTGTAGAACCGTATCTAGCATCTCATCAGCCTAGCAAGTCAAAGATTTTAAACAGAACAGAGTTATGCACTGCATGAACACGGAAAATACCTTCCACCTTAAGTACCAGTAAAATCAGCATCATCAGTTTCCAATGTATTGGAAGATTCCTGGTTTCTGTTTCCTCTTCCCAACCCTTTGAAATGCACCCTGAATTCCCAAAGCCGAATAACTACTTAGAGACTGGAGAGCTTTAAAACTACACCGATGTGCTAAAACAGATGTCTATAGTAATGCTCCACATTCGCTTTTGTTAAACTCTGGAAATTTCTTCTTTCAAGCATTCTTTTTATATATTATTTCCAAATTATTGTTAATTTGACTCCTGCTTTTTGTAAAGAGAAATTGCCAGCAACTTCCAGAAGCAGAAAGTGTGGAAAAACATTAAATCAGACAATCAATACTAGCTATGTTTCAAGATTATTTTGACTTCTTATCTAATCTTTATTTTCTCCCAACATCTACAGATGAAAGCATGACCATAGGACAACATATGGAATTAGAATCATTCAGGTTGGAAAGGACCTTTCAATTCACCAAGACCAACATAACAAACACTGCTAAATCCATCACTATATACATAACTATGTATATATACACCATACATACAAAAGTACATAACACTATATACATAAGTACATACAGAGCAGCTAATTTGTTTACTATTTGCTCTATTACTTTAACAGAAGTCAGAGGTACAATAAAAACATTCAATGCTGTAATGGTTCCTCTGAGATTTCAAGAAATTCAGG
The DNA here is from genome assembly GCA_013399895.1 of Serilophus lunatus. Classification (NCBI taxonomy): domain Eukaryota; kingdom Metazoa; phylum Chordata; class Aves; order Passeriformes; family Eurylaimidae; genus Serilophus; species Serilophus lunatus. The sequence continues at coordinate 416,870 of VXBA01002733.1, forward strand.
TTAAGTATCAAGAACTTGGAGATTTCTCCTTTTAGACAGAAGAATACATTGATGTATTCTTTACTTTGTTTAGAAGTGTGTGGGATTTTCGTACATTTGCTTCCTTTTACGTATGGCTGGGTTCAGTTCCCTGAAAGCTGTTATGTGCTTACCCAGACAGTCAACAAAAATGATAAAATGTCACTTATCTGATTAACCACTAGTATGCACAATGGTTTGCATTCAGAATATTCATGATCAATCAACTCAGTAAATTGTATCTGGAAAAAGCTGTTAATAAAAAATATTTGAAGAGATGAACTCAAGGAAATTGTGATCCATTTGTAGTTACTCCAGAAGTAGAAAAGAGGGACTAAAATAATTCGACTGCTCCCGCCAGATTATTCGCTCTGCTCCGCTGAACACCCGTAAGCACATTCGACTATTATATTAGCACTGCTAAGCTGTGCTATTTGTGTTGGCTATTTTTATACACACCAGGCAATAATCATTGTTTAATGAGAGCCTAGGCTTTAACATCAGGTGTAATTTTGTTGTTAGGAAATCTATTTTTTCTACTTTTCATAGTTTTCATCCAAACCAGTTTTCATCCCCACCAGTGCCACCTATTTCTCTCCTGAGAGTTGCATGTTGAATGCTGATTCCAAACTCAGCATGGTGCACGGTACTTTATTTGCACTGATTGTCATAAATTGTAATACACAGACTTCTGCAAAGATGTACAATGAAAATGATTTTTGTTATGTTGCTTGCAAAAGAGATCATTTGTAATTTGCAGCCTCTTCTCATATTCCAGCCATTTCCTTAGCAAAGAAAGGCAAAGCTTTGTTTAAAATGTTCATTTCTCAAAAGTCTACCTGCAACAACAAAAAAAATTATTCGTGGTATTTGCTGTCAAAACAATTACACAAAAGAAGCAAATATTTTTTCCTGTAATAATGACAAATGCTCAACATATAAAAACCTTAATTACATGCTATAAATGGCTAGATTTCTGCTTTGTTATTCATCTATTCAATCAGAAAGAATGTAAAATCTTAAGAATAAAAATCAAAGAAGAAAAAACATAAATGTAACTTCTGCACACTTTACAAGAGAAAACTCAGTTTTGAGAGAGTTGTAGGTGGACAAAACTCCTGCTACAGGCATTTTTGTAAGAAGATAAACAAACAAAACTACATGACTGTCTTAACAGATCTTTTTTACAGCTTAATGAACTTAAGTGCAACCAGCTCAAACAAAAGCATGCATTCTTTCTCCCAACAAAACACAAGAGGATCCAGTTCCTTTCAACGTGAGACTTTTAGTCCAACCTGAAGCAAATTCTGGGCAGAGCTCTAAGTATTCACTTTTACAAAATCTTGTTACCAAATACAAATATGAAGGCAACTTGGGAATATCTTCCTACCAATAGATTACACCTTTCAAACTAGTCTAGAGTTGCAATTCTGTAAAACTGACAACAGCTTTAACTGTGTAAAATAGACTTTTTATAAAAAAAAAAAAATCAGACTTGAAAATCTCAATGAGGAAGCAGTGAAGGATGTGAGAATACCTTCACATTTGCATAATGTCTCTTTTTTGGGAAATACTGGAAATGGAATTCCAAAATATACTTATGACTTGAATGTTTAAAATCACTGCTATAATAAAATTTAAATATAGTTCAAAGTAGCAGCTTCTGTTCTTTATCTCAGTTTCCAATCCCTAGGCTGAAGATGGCTTCTCTTGCAAGGCAATAGAATGCAGAGCATTCACATTTTTAAACATCCTGTGATACTCAATCATTATGGAAATACTAAAGCAAACAGAAATAGAATTTTCTGTCTTTCATGGACGTTCTTGTGTGTTTTGTTTGTTTTTGTTGCGGGTTGATTGGTTTGGTGGTTTGTTTTGGTTTTTTTTTTGAGGGGGTGGTTTGATGTTGGGGTTTGTTTGTTTGTTTGTAGTTTGTTGGTTTGGGGTGGTTTTTGTTTGGGGGATTTTTGTTCATTTTTTGGTTGTTTGGGGGGTTTTTTATTGTATTTTTTATTGTTACTGTTAATAGCACTAACATCTCAGTAATTCTCCTAGTCTCCTATAATTGTCTTGACAAACTTAGAAATGTGAGAAAATTCATGAATAGCTTTATGGTAACTATTTTGTCTAGAGCTTAGCAAGACTGAGTAGGGTGTGTACTACTAAGTATTACTGCGGTTTGCTTCATAGTGTTTGCAAGATGCGATAGCACAGAAGCCTCTAGTTGTGAATTTGAATTCTATGGTGACAATTTTGTCTTTTTCTGCTCTATGTATCAGTAATAATAGGGAAATTAGTTGTCCTTTGTTCCAGTTAACATCAGAATCCACAGCTGAGTAAGTATTTTTCCAAGATTACAAGTGTGAAACAAGACAAAGTGCTATACCAGTACCACAACAGGAAACCTCAACTTTAAAATTTGCTTCAACAATATACTCCGCTTTACTTTCATAAGAACACTATGGATCTTCTTTTTACTGCACATGTCTTGTAAGAACAATGTAAAATTAGTAATTATCATCCATGTAAGCTCTTAAAACCTGTAGTGAGCTACATAGAAATACTATTAACAGTCATTTAAATTAACTCTCTTGTTCTGCAACAAAATTTCACAGCATTCAGAAAGTTTCACAGCAAGTAGAAACAAGAACTCAGGCCAAAAGACAAAAGCAACCATATGATTGAAAAATATTTGCTAGGTGACATTGCAGTATACATGTTCCTATTCTATTCCCCACAACCACATTTTTAAATTCCTCAAGAAACCCCTAAATTTCTGTAAAGGAACTCAAATATTACATTTATTATGCAGCAGGTGTTGTAAAAAAGCAGCACACTTTGTTTTTTCCCAGCAGCATTAATCATTAAAATCTTTGTGCTATACTGTCAGCACATGTTTGCCCAACCAGACAACTGTCACCACTGAAAAAGAGGAAAGTGATCCAACAGTGCCTGCAATATGGGTCACTGCATACCCTGCTGTACGTGACTCCTTCAGATCAGTCTGTTGTCCAGATGAAAGATGCAAGTAAAGTCACATTCGTTAAGAAAATGGTCCCACTTCTCTTCTATATATTGACGTCTATTCTGTGCAGCCCATAGCCAATAGTCCCTTTTGAAAAACAGCAGTTAAATGCTTAAAGGATTACTCTCTGTCAAAATTTCACATGCTCATCCAAATTGTACCTGTGGCTTATTGACAATGCCTTTTACTGCTATGCATACATCACTCAGACACTAGTGAAAGTCCACTCGTGTCAAAAATAGTGCATCTTTTCAGCAACGCAATATGGACCTACACATCTATGAAATTTAAGCAAAATAAAAAAATCATCATTTTTAATTGTACGTGTCTTTTCAGGTCTGCACAAATAAATGGCTAATCAGAAGCAGCCCATCACCTGGCTTGGCTTGATTTATGGGGAAACTTTTATCTTTATTTTTCTTCCCAGAAAGAAGTTGGAATCTCCATTCTTAGATATTTTTGAGGCTTATCTAGATAAAACCACAGCTAAGCTAATCTACCCATTGGTGACAGTCCAGCATTGAGCATATGGTTGGACTTTCACAGGACCCTTCCAGCCCAAGCTTCTGTGATTTTACATTATGAAATCAGTCTCCTATTTGGACTGAAAGCTAACATCACAGTTCTTATGCTCTCTCTCTCTTTTTTTTTTTTTGCACAGCATGATTTTCCTTTCTAAACGTTCTTGTCCATAAGATTTCTCTCTTCATGTTTCCCAAGTCTATTTTTATACAAACCTTAAGATACTCTCACTCTACCTTTGACCAACTGCCTGGTCCTGATCTGACTCAAACACACTGCATCTTTCAGATATTAAACAGAGTTGCTAGGCTGGACCTCTAATGAGAATCAGTGCTTAAATCTAACTGCCAGCTCAGTTTTGCTTCTCTATCATTAATATAGTGGTAGTATTAAGCATGCATAGCTGGATACCTTTGTGTCCCCCAATGCATGTAATGCACAAATGCAGTAGCAGATGCTGTATAAACACTCAACAAAAAAGATGGCCCTTTGGCATACTTCAACAGAAATTCTTCAAGTATGAATATTCTTGAGATAAAAAGAAAATTGCATCACTCATCTTTGAAGAAAGTTACTTACTGAGCTGCCATGACTTGCAGCATTACAAAACTGAAATCATATGGAATTTTCTCCTTTTTAAAGACGACCTAATCAGGGAGAAGTGAATGCAGAAAACCTAGACTGGTCTGACCTTTAGAATCTCAGAGTATTTAAGGTTTCACGATTGTATTGATTTCCTATGTCTACCATACTGTGTTTCTCCTACAATGACAAACAGGAGCCTGGGCTTATTCACGAGAGCTGCTATTTGCATGTGAAGTTCATTGGCTTTCTCTGCTACAGCTTCTGGGAGTAATGCTCAGCAAAGATATTTTCACAGCGTATTTTCTCTATTGTGTTCTCCATATGGAAGATAAAATACAAAAATTATATATTCCCATACATTTAATTGCACTGCATTTACCATATTCTAATTTAAACGCTTAAACTATGAAAGTTAGGGAAACTATTGCCCACTATTTTAAGAAAAATATCTTGTTTCATGACTGATAACTGGTGACTCAGTCTGTGCTGATGCAACTTCTGTCAACATTCCTCTTCCTTGCATGGGAGAATCAGTTCTTGATTTTCTCCTTCTTGTGATAAAACCTTCCTTTTTCCTCATGGGAATTCATCTCTGTATAAATTCTTCCTTTTTTCCCTTTTACCTTTTTGTTCTTGTTCCAGTAGGATATATTACATCACTTATAATGTAGCAGAAGGCAGGCAGAACCCCTCCGCCTTTAATACTGTCCCAGTATAAAAGGCAGAGGGTAGCCTCGTGCAAGTTTTGTAAATCATTCTTCAAAAATTAAAAGCTGCGGGGCAAACATCTCTAATAACATAAATCTACACACGTAACCTGCTCTAGATGCAGAACTTTGCACCATAACTCTGAGGTAAACTACTGGTACTGTGTCTTGTGTTGCCCCCATGTCATATGCAAGTTGCCACGGAAGACGACTGGACTCTAATTTTAGGTGCCATTAACACAGCTAAGGCAGCACGAGCCACTTGGCACTGAACCACAGGGTGTATTAGCAGTGCCTTGCAATAAGCCAGCACTGATAGAAAGTCTTTGAAGACCGTGGAATTGTGGCAGGGTGATACCATCCACACAAGTGTTTCTGAGGCCATCACTTTCAGGCACAGAGGCAGGCTGCCAGAGAAACAGAGGATTCACTGACAGCTTTCCAGATTTTTCTTACAACACCAAGCAATAGAAAACATTTTACTGGAGCCTCAGCTTATATTTACAGCTCTTTTGGGGAGGCTATTGCCCACATGGTCACAGATCCCTGTGACTGTATTATAGGCTTGACTCAATCCCTGGATCCATAAGAAGTTTTTGACTCACATAACTTGTCTCTCTATTTTTGTATTGTCAGTAACATATGTTCACAGCCATTAGGTCACTCTTTATCTTCTCCTTAACCACTGTCAACTTGAAGGGCATAAAATTGACTATCTATGGCAAGGTTTTTTAACCCTTTTTCTGTCAGCTCAGCATGGTGATGGAAGCCAAACAAATGCTCAAATATATGTTTATTGCACTTGCCTCTTTGTAGGACCAGAGTTCTGTAAGACCTTTTCCACATGCCCCATTTTCATTTTTTGCTTTATTTTCATGTTAGTTTTTTTCATAAGCATCCTCATTTTCCTGAGTATTTTAAACTAGAGCATCTCTGTGTCTTACATTCTTATTGCATAGTATCATTTGTACAATGCTGAAAACCATATCAGAAAACAGTTGAACATGAGTTTTGCTCAGTTTGTTGTGGCTGAATTTAATTTCTTGAACTACTGCTTGTATTAACATTACTAGCAATTTAAACTGTCTCGCTAGTTTGTGTATACTGCTACTGTCTGCTATTTGAAGTATCAAAGGCACAAAGAGCTAGTAAAGGTTAAAACATGTCCTATAGTAGACTGTTCTAAGTTAAAGCAACTGAGCTAAATAATTAAATGCTCTATTTCATTGAGTTATTCATAGAATTAATTTTATAACTTAAAAATGTATTCTTTCCACAAGATATAAAAGCAAAGCAATAGAAATGAGAAGTATGCATTTGATTATAACATTAGTATTCAGCTGCCTAAAGATATGCATCTAATGCTATTTTAGATCCTATAAAGGTATGTAAGATTTATGTGGAGACAGCATGTATGGTAGAGGGCCTCCACCCTTCTGGAACAGCATTTGAAGTCAAGATGTAATGCTTCTAAGGCAATGTCAGATCAATGGGATTTGACAGCTGAATCACACCTCAAAAATATAATTGTATTTAGATGTGCTTATATATCTAATCAATAGTGTTACAGATTGGACATCAATAGAATACAAACACAATCACAATTTAAAAATTTCAAAATTTTAGTCTAGCGTATGACAAAAAACAATGGAAAACTCTCAATGTTCCTTTATGGAACAAAAATCCAGATTTGGCTCTCCATCACTATATTTGTATTATTATACTGCCTTAGATTAATGAAGCATATACTCCAGGCTGAGTTTCGTGTCCATCATTCCTTTTTAAATCACTCTCCTTAATACTTAAAACTTTTGCATTGAAATCTTACCTTTCATTCACTGGACATTATAATACATAAAGATTCATGTTAATGAAAAAAACTGATTACATATTCATGGAATTGTAGTGTCAGAGCTGAAAGGAACTTTGGAAGCTTTTACAAGAGTACACTAATTTCTTTGAGTCCCGTGTCCATAGCATATGACTTTCCTTTTTGGCAATATTAGGATTTTTTAGAAATTGTGGTAAGCTATTATTACTTACTGACATTTGTGGTTTTTTTCAACCATCTTAACTCAATCTGACTGCTAAAACAGTTGCAGACAGGAAGTAATTTCAAACTTGGCTTTAAAGCTGGATGCAGACATAACAGGACTGGTACTACTCCTATGTCATCATGACTCTTAATAGAATTTAATTCATTTAATATAAAGATTAAAAATCTTGATCTGAAATATTACTGATCCCCAAATATTGTTCAGCTAGTGCTATTTATTTGAACTTTAGATCTTCAGTTTCCCACTGAGCCAAACCATGACTTTGGATGGCAGAAAAATAATAGCAGCAGGATTCAATTCACTCAAGTATAAAAAGTATAACAACAAAATTAGACCATTTGTCTAGAAACGTTAAAAAGAAACTTCCAGTTTAAGAATTTCAGTTTAAGTTGTCTTCACTGCTCCCATGAAAAAACAGTAAGTCATTACCAGAGACTGCAATAAGACAAAAACTCTGAATCCATTCACACTTTATGGAAAAACAACTTACTACTAGCATTGCATAAAAAAGACATACTGCCTCTATAAAGCAACAGCTTATTCAAGATCATGCAAAACTCATCAGAAGGGTTGATATATTGAAGAACTAGAATTTATTTGGGATAAATTTGCTGTTGTTTTTAGGATGAATTTTAGTAGCTGTGCAATAACTAATGGTCAGGTAGTTAGGTAGCTTATGAACACCACCAGGCTAGTTTCCTATGAAAAACACAGCAAGGAATGTGTTATATATACATTTTCAACATTTAACTGTTTCTAGGGTATCAGAAAAGATGTGGGGATTCTAGTATACATGGATCACTAACGTGATCAATTGTATTAGAAAACTTCATTGTTATTTTTGATGCTTCTTGTTTGAGATTAATGAGGATTCAAACGTTGTCACATCTTCTGCATTCATTAAGTTTTCAGTAAGTAGAAGTTTCTCACTGGCATTATACTAATGAAGTACTCTTAAAGTCAGCTGGTATAAGTTTTAAATGCAGCATATAATGATTTTACTTAAATACATCATGAGGATTAAATTCAGGAAAAATTTGTAATAGCCCTTTCCACATTTTTAATCAATTTAATCCAAGCCATTTTTTTCCTTCAAGTGCCAAGTTGCAGTTTAATTAAAAAGGATCAAATTTTCATTAGTTTTTGAAAATTTATCCACAAACAGGGATTTCATACCAACAAGTCAAGTCTTGCTGTCTTCCTCTTTTTCAATAGTAAAATTCATAAAGGTTCACATCTATTATCATAAAATAAAATTGTCACAATAACAGCTCTGTGTTTTGGGTTTTTTTAAGCATGTGAGTTCGCAAATAGAGTAGCTTTTCTTACCAGAAAGTGTATTTGCTAAACAAATCTGTGCAGTTTGATTTACTTCTAAAGGAAGGACCAATTATTAAAATTAAAAGAATTTGAAAATCAGTAAGTAATGTCACCCACAAAAATAATCCTGCAGTCATCAAAAAACCCCCCCAAACAAAACAAAAACTCAAACCCATTGCTCACAAATCTTACATGTACTTCCAATATATAATGATGATTATGTCAGCGTACATCCTTCACATAGCAGAGATGTTTATGGCTAAATGCTGACATGTTTCCTAAGGGCAGCAGCAAAATGATCAAGATAATGATGAAAAGTAGTCATTAGGGTTTTTTTCTATTTATTCCAGGAAAACTTGCCTATTTCCCTTGAGAAATGAGGCTAGGTCTACAACACAGTCAGAAACATGACTGCAGCAAATGTATGCTTACACAGGATAAACTGAAGAGATCTAGCTCAGGTATTACCAAGAGAAAATTAAAAAACCCCAAACAACGAACCAAAACACAAACCCCCACCATATAACTACATACAGTATCACAGAATAACGAGGTTGGAAGAGACCTCAAAGATCATCGAGTCCAACCCATACCCTAAACACCTCAACTAGACTATGGCACTAGTGCCATGCCCAGTCTTTTTTTAAACACATCCAGAGATGGTGGCTCTACCACCTCCCTGGGCAGACTATTCCAGTGCTTTATTATTTTTACCATGAAGAACTTTTTCCTAATATCCAGCCTATACCTTCCTTGACGCAGCTTGAGACAGTGTCCTCTTGTTCTGTTAGTTGCTGCCTGGTGGAAGAGACCAACCCCCACCTGACTACAACCTCCTTTCAGGAAGTTGTAGAGGGCGATAAGGTCACCCCTGAGTCTCCTTTTCTCCAGGCTAAACAACTCTAACTCCCTCAACCGTTCTTCATAGGGCTTGTGTTACAAGCCCCTCACCAGTCGTGTTGCCCTCTTCTGGACACACTCGAGCATCTCAACGTCTGAGGGGCCCAGAACTGGACACAGTACTCAAGTGTGGCCTCACCAGTGCTGAGTACAGAGGAAGAATGACCTCCCTGCTCCTGCTGGCCATACAATTCCTAATGCTGGACAGGATGCTGTTGGCCTTCTTGGTCACCAGGGCACATTGCTGGCTGTCAACCAGTACCCCCAGGTCCCTTTCCACCTGGGCACTGCTCAGCCACACTGTCCCCAGCTTGTAATGTTGCAGGGGATTTTTGTGACCAAAATGCAAGACTCGGCACTTAGACTTATTAAACTTCATCCTATTGGACTCTGCCCATCCATCCAGCCAATCCAGGTCTCTCTTCAGAGCCCTCCTTCCTTCCAATAGATCAATGCAAGCTCCCAGCTTGGTGTCCTCTGCAAATTTACTGATGAAGGACACAATACCCTCATCCATGTCATCAATAAATAGACTAATGTATCAATACTTAGACTAATTATCTTGAGTCCTGGCTGGAACCTTCTTAGTGGTATCTAGACTGACTAACTGGATTAATGCAGGACTTCAGTGTTTTCCCTGTTCCATCAAAACCATCAGGGCTACTTTAAATTAGAAGTCCACTCTGAACTAGAAATAACTTCTCAGTGCTAAATATTAAAATATTCTGGCCAGGTTGCTTGGATCTAAATGTTGCCTTCTCACCTCACTACATGGAAGCAGAGTACAAGCTTCAGGGCCTGGAGACTAAAGTAGGTAAACAAGGAGGCCTTGGGCTTGTCCTGGTTGTGATTCCTTCTCCATAGAACTGCAGAGGAAAGGAGAACCATGATGCAGCTGCACATCTACATTTGTGCCAGCAAAAATCAGATCCTAACAGATAAGAATGAACCCTGGTAGCTCTCAAATAAATATTCTTATGTAATGATCATAGCTCCTTACAATAAAGTGTCTTCTTATGTTTTCAAAGCAGAATTGAAATATTTTATCCAATAGAAAAAAAATCAACACAGCTTTATACCAGAATAAAAGTCTGTTTATCACCTCAAAAGTAGACTCTGTTTCTACTCATTCAAGTGAAATTCACATACAATTTCATATCATAGCATTCATAAATCACTTAAGCCTAAAATGCTGTATAGGCCCACACTAGTCCTCTAAGCAGCTGATCTGGGAATGTCAATACAAAGTTTGGGAAATTCCTATATAAGACCAATGATAAAAAATTATGCATCTCCTCATCCATTTCATTTTCCTAGTAGATGACCACCTCAAGGAAAAACTGACCTACTCTCCTTTCTCTGAGATTCCTCCTAAAATAAAAAAAAACAAAATGAGCCCTCTTGAGAAGGCAGACAAGTTGAAATGATCTGTTTTGAATTTATGTTTTCATCTGAAATGAGAATAATATTCTTCCTGCAGAAAGATTTACCTGCTATTCAGAATGAGAGCTTTTATATGACTAGGAACTAAAATCTCATCACTAAATGACTGGAATACATGGCTGGAAACAAAAAGTGCCCCTGTTTAAATTAACATACTTGAACTACTAGCAGGTTTTTTTCAGTTAATACTGTCACTTTGCCAAACACTAATGAAATTTGGCAGAAAACATTGATTCACCAATCCCATGTGAAATTTGTCCCTGGAAAAGGCAATGCATAACAGTCATGGCAGAGAAATGCTAAATTACACAAGAGTCTATAGGAATTTCAACACTGATCAGTGATAACCAGCAGAAAATAAAGCAGAAACAGTGTAAACTGTTAAAGATATTAAGTTCAAAATGAGATTACTTCGCAGATCTGTAAATTCAGAGTATCCTAAAGCAGAAAGAGTATTCAAAGAGGCTCTTGCTTGTTAACCACTGAACGAGCCTTTCTGCCTTATCATTCTGTTTATCCATCTCAGAAGTCCTAAAGTATATCAGAGTTAGTGGCCAATTACCACCCCACTTACACACTTACCTCAAAAGCAACAAAAGGCAATCATCAAATGAAATGTTTTGCAACTGACTCTGCTTTCAACGAACATTTTGACAAGGAAAAGCAGGGCAAGAAGGATGAAAGGCCCAGTCAAGGGTAGAATGACTGCAGTACATGAAATACCACTAGTATGTTCTGATAGTCAGGGTATTTTGCTCTAATAATGTTGAGAAATTAAATTAACAAGTGACATCTAGTAAAGACATAATCAGGGAATGCTTAAGTGACTTGGGATTTGGAAGGCAGTTACTTAAGGAATAAGTTAACTGTTTATGTAATAGAGTTAAAAATACGTTAAGAAGAGAGTGTAGAATGACTTGCTAGATGTCTTTAATAATAATCCAGCAGGTACCACACAAACAGTTTTGTTAGTATTGGCAAAACTAAATAAACTCTGAGGAGAAGTATGATTGGAAAAAGCAAACCTTGTGGTGTAAAATAAACATGCATGTCAAAATCAAGTACCAAGTTCACTCAGATTCCTGACAGAAGTATATAGCAATGAATTGGCAGCCTTACTGTTTATACTGCTCTAACTCTTGTGTGATTTTAAAGCAAATTTTTTAGCTAATGCTGAGGAAGGAAGGTCCCAATTTCTATGGTTTAATGTCAGTGAGAAGGTGGCAGCTCATCCACTACATATCTCATCCCATCCTATATTCTGCAATCTAGGTGATAAAAGGTGATTCACCAAAAGGCATTTGTGGGTTTTTTTTCGTTGATTTAGACTATAAGAAGACAGAAGAAAAAACTTTGATCACAAAGTGCATAATTTTAAAATAAAATTATCCTAGAGGTACAAAAAAATTAACTCTCAGTGAGATGAAGTGGCAGATTTACATTCCAGCCTGCAGAAGCTAATCCATACCAAGCCAGCAGGGAAAACTGGTGAAGGGAGGAAATAACACATTCTTGCTATCAGCCCTAATAGAAGCTTAAAATTTTTGAGTCTTGTCCTGATCTATATTTTCAAAGACCTTGTTCTCAGCTGCTGGCTTCCTGTTACTCGGATACTAATCATAGGCTTTGAAAGACTTTGAAAGACGATTTTCCTTAAAAATGAATGTAAATTCTAGGTCTTTTGCAATATTTTTCTGGGATTCCTGAATGAAAATAAGTTCTAGATACAGAAATAAAATAGACATTTGTGCAAGGTTACAAGAGTGAAGGCTATGTGAAGCAATTTCCTACTTCTATTGCCTACAGTAGAACTAGATTTAGTAAAACTAGAGAAAGGGAAAAAAGATAATCACAAAATCAGGTAAGCAGTCTTCTCACCTCCTGCTCTGCAGTAAGGGAAAGATCAGTGTGGTAAATAGCATCCTTCCTAATACAGTTGTTATGTCTGGTAGGTGACTATGTCTTCTAAATCATACCAGTACTGCCAGTAGAAATTATTGACTAAACCACATTTACTGAGACTTACTGAGATGTCAATATAGTATTGAAAGGAGATTAAAAAAAGATATCCATGTAACCCTTCACAGTTGTAATTTTCCTGAATCAAAATTAGATGTAGTTGTGGTATGGTTTGCATCCAGGATTTGGTTTAGCTGTGCCAGGAAATCTAAATTAAAAAGACAGTCTAAGAGCAACCAGCAAAATTTGAGCACATTAAGAATACTATATGTTTGACAGAATGAATTTTGCCTAGTTAGTGTTATTGACTTTTTTTACCAATGAAATCTGTCTGCATTGCATGAATATGATTTACATTCTGAAATTTCTGATTAGATGTATATCTCATGATCTTGACGACATTACAATTTCTTAAAATATTTCATAGCTGCTATGAATAGAGATTCATCCTGGATATTGGACAACAGTGGAAATTGCTGCATAAAGATTACATTAATCGTAAAATCGTCAGGCATTAATTCTACCCGTTACTCAAGAGGTCAGTATTTCTCCTTTGTGATTAGGGAAGGACAGTGAAGGTTGTCAAGCTTATCAGCAAGTCAAAAAACAAACTGGGACAAGACATCCAGCTGGAAATTTCCACAAGATTCAATCATGACAGTTATATAAAAATCTACACATTCTAGAGGCCTAGTGAGAAAATGGAGCAAACACATCATCCACATAACGACTGATGAAATTTCTCAGGGATACCTATTTTTTGTTTGGGGTGCTTTGCTTCCCCCTACCCTGAAGGACTAGAGAATTCTAGCTTAAATTAATGTATTCCTTAAACTTATCAACATGTCTTATATAAGAAAGCTTTCCCAAAAAATAAAGAAGATTCATGTCTTCAAGAAGTAATTAGTGTTCATTATTATGCCTCTCCATTGTTTTTTTTCTGTCTTTACATGAAATTCTTATATGAGCTCAGTAGAAGTTTAAGTATTAAATAACTGTAGCTTATATGCAGATAATGCCAGTGACTCCTCTGGAAGACAGAACAATTTTTTCACTCAAGACCTCTTTTTGATCCACATGGGTAATGTTCCAAGTGTTATGTTAAGCAACCATTATGCTAAGAGAGCTAGCATTAAGAATCCTGAGCTTAAACTGTCGCTTCACGAAGCAGATTTATGGCTTATGACAGTAATTGCTCACACCAAAGGAGCGAGCTGGTGCACCATCCAAGCACAAAGCAGCATTTGGAAAGAGCAGAGATATTGCCATTAGATGAGGTTAGGGATCTGAAAATGCCTGGTTTTTACAACTAGAAAATTACCTTTCATTTCAATAAAAAAAAAAAAGCTTACTATACACAAATAGGAACATGCTTATGCAAGTGAACATAAATCCTGGCATTTTCATTCAGCTTTGTTTTTTGAAAGTAGATTGAATCATGGTAAGCATGATGTTGTTGTTCCTCTGTGCTTGGCTTTGTACTGCTTCCAAAGAACCTGTTAAATCTTTAGATATTTTGTCTTTCTTGAGTAGAAGTGCTCATTGTAAGTGCTGAAAAGGAAAAAGTGAATATAAAAGCAAGGCAAAGGGAAAAATCTGTGAGAAGCAAAATTAAATCTTGTGCCTGTAAATTGCTGTATTTGAATCTTGGTAAAATGCAGAGATCAACTCTAGGTATCCAGGAAGTCAATGTAGAAATTCCAACATAGAATATCAAACAAGGAAAAATAGAATGGTTTCTTAGTTGCAAAGCTATGTATTTAACATAAATTGATAAAACTTGGTCTTATCTTCATCTTCTTTCTTATTCTCTGCTCCATTTTAGGTTTAAAAAGCTTTTCATAACATTCCAATATGTCTTCCCTCAGAAAATTGAATAAGCAAAAAATAAAACAGCTCCATAAAGTATACTGTCTAGTATGTTTTTCAAGGTTTTACTCTGCCAGTAAATCCAAGCATGATCTGAATAGTAACAGCAAGTTTATGGACAATGAATAATAGCATGACAAAGCTAATTAATGCTATTTCAATCCATACTGTTTAAACAATCAAGCATAATTGTGCAAAACAATGTGATGGTTTTATATGGACAGCAGTGAATGAGCAAATCCAATGGAGATTTAAAGCTAAAGCCCAATGTATTTATGCTTTATAGGTATAACAAACTTAACCTAGTACCTTATTTCTTACATCTCCTGTTAGTTGTGCTTTCTTTTGTCAAAAAAACACCCCAAAATCCAACAAAAAACAAAACTAGAAAGCCACCGTGTTCTATACATACTATCGCTTGTTTCGACAGTTTTTCTGTGTTAAATTTAAAAACAAAACAAAAAATGTATGTCATTGATTATACAGAACAGCTCAGCTGCTGAATGTGCAAGGATGCTTTCTAGTTATTTATGTTTCTATTAGGCATAAAACTAGAACCTGGTTAAATTGTTCTTAATTGCCACGTGGCTAATCTCAATACAGGGGAGTACATAAAGCTTTGTATTCTGATTAGCCTCTAACATGATCAGGGTTCTGGGTAACTGTAACACCTCTATCAATTCCTTTAAATAAAGAGAAATCAAAATGATCAAAACTGATTGCCTGCAACAATTCCAGTTCAATGTTATTTCCATCAAAGCAAACAGTCAATCCCACTGTACGCCAAAGATTCTTTGTTAATGGGAAAAGGCATGAAAAACGAGAAAGGCAGAGCAACGACACAGCTGAAAGGTAAAGAATAGTCAAAAACAGCTTGTGTTGTCCTCATACCTCTGAATTCAAATTATCTTTCCTTGCTGCTCAATCATCCAAGCTTTGTCACTATAGCAGCAGGTCATAAGTGTGCATCTTAAAACACTATCATTTCATTTCTTCCAATTCAGTTTTTAAATCACTTAAAGATGTGTGGTAGTCC
The DNA here is from genome assembly GCA_013399895.1 of Serilophus lunatus. Lineage (NCBI taxonomy): Eukaryota > Metazoa > Chordata > Aves > Passeriformes > Eurylaimidae > Serilophus > Serilophus lunatus. The sequence continues at coordinate 432,311 of VXBA01002733.1, forward strand.
CACCCCAACTCTCTGCACAGCTACAAGGGCTTACCCCCTTGCCTAGCATTTCTTCAAGTTCTTTCCACGTAGAGCCTATTTTCTCCATCATTAAGTCAGTCAAGGGAATTATTAGGCAAACAAATATGGAGGACAATGAAATTAATAGCTAACTTTATATTAGGAAAGTAATTTTTGCTCAGCAAGCCTAAATTTCAGGTCTGAAAGAATCATATCTATGTAATTTTATACCATATGTCAATCTGAAGCATTACTATTAACAGATATACTATCAAAGTACAAAAAACACCTGCAAAATGTTTTCACCACCGTAATAGCTTTATTCAGTATTTGAAGAGACTTCTTACCTTTCTCTACAGTACTTCCTTTTTAGTCAGTCAGTTTACGCACAATTCTAGCTACATGTACATTTAATCTTCATTATATCAAGATAAAGCTGGCAGTAATTGTCATTCCAATCAAACCACATAACAGGACTCTGCAGGATTTCTCTTCTGCAATATTTAGTTTGGGCAGTAATTTATGCCACTTTTGGTACTTGGGTCTTTCTCTATAATGAGGTTTTTAAGTGTCCTATCTGACATTTACATTACTAATGAGATTCCTACACCTCTGCTGGGGTCCATAATGATTAATATTAATAGCTCAAGCTGTTTTACTGGATTAAAAATGTCAGAATTTACTTTTATATTATGTCCAAGTATAGTAGCACTTTCCAGTTCAAATATACTAAACACATAGGACTATAAATTGCTTCACAATTAAATACATTTAACTTGCCCATGGTAGAAAAACACCATTACAGTTGTTGAATGTCTTAGCATTTTTCCCCTGTGAGAAGCACAAAAAGCTTCTCATGCCAACATGACTGGCCTTTCTCTCTATCCCACTTCTTTTTCTGTGTCTTTCTATTTGTTGCTCCTTTTATATTTACCCTCAAATTTTATATTGACCCACCTCAGCAATAAAATCAGATTTACTGCAGCTCAGGGGTTTGCAGAGAAACAGGAGATGGCAGACAGAGAGAGCAAAACTGGGCAAGAGCTGGAGGCATGCTGTGCGTGGCAATGGTGAGCCAGCAGAAAAAGGACTGTTCCCTCTCCCGCCTCCACTCTGTCTTTCCCTTGCCCACAGTGAGCTGAAGCAAGCTGGGAGGACCCTCCAGAGCAGCTGTACTAGCACTGCAGATGGGTCAGATTCTTCTTTTTCTGGTATGTGGATGGAGCAGCAAGATTCCCTCGTTTGCAAGGGGCTTTCAGGGACTTGAGAGAAGATGCTACCTGAAGCAGCAGGATGCAAGGCTGCTCTAAGCTGCAGTGGTGGAGGGAGTGAAAATAATCTCTGCTGGTATTTGGAAAAAAAGATGGGACTTATGCTGTGAGGATATTGAGAAGATAGGCAGAAAAGAAAAACCTAGGCTGACTGCTACATCTGGAGGAAGAGAGGCTTAGAGCAGCACAGGGCGACTCCTATGTGCAGGTTGTGAGGTTAGAGGGGCACTAAAAATATTTGGAAGAGAAAAAGGTTGTCCAATCTGAAGGTGGGTCTGTCTCTTCTCTTGCTTTTCAACATACCAGATACTTGCCTGCTCTTTCTAGATGTTAGTGAAGAAGGTACTACTTAGCTGTTCAGCTGAGGTGCCAAAAGGGAGGAAAAATGCAGTTTGTTGGCTAAGAGGGTTATGTTTACTTTTTTCTTGTTTTCAGACTGAAAAGGTATGATTATCCTTTTCATTATTTTTCAGGTGAATGAATAAAAGCACAGAGCAGGGTTCTACTTTGTCTGCAGTGCTTGGTCACTTAATAGCATGGAGAAGCTTGAAAATTTTGATTTGATTACACTTTAGTGTTAATTTAGTCAGGAACAAGTGGTTTCAAGGCACTGGAGTTCCCTAATTAACTGATTTTTCAATCATGATGCAAGAACTGTATTTTAACACCCTACCCCTTAACTATAATAAAAATATAGTTAAATTACCTTGCATTTACTGCAGGGTAAAGATACTGAGTAGTGATCATCACACCAGAGAAAACACTGAAGCCTTATCAAGTGAAGCCATGATTGTTATCCAGAGGTTGTATAACTGTAGGAAAGGGTTTTTTACAGCAGTTTCCAAAACAAGATTAAACATGTACTGACTGGTTTAGCAATCTTCAGTTTTAGGTACACAAAATATTTTTACCTGCTGATAGCAGTTACGAATACATTCTGACATGTCTAATAAATAAATACACATTAACAAAGTAATCATCACTCCGTGTTATAATTTCTCACCTCCAAGAAATTAATGTGCATAATTTGTTTCTGTTTACATGCAATATTGTAATGGCACAACAGCTTAAGCAAATGTGGCATATTTTCTGAGTGCCAGCCAGGAGCTGGATGCTTTCTGTGATATTAAGCATCAATCCTTCACGAGGATAAAATGCGACAAATATTTTTCTCGTGGTAGAATTGATTTTTTGCAAATGGAGTCTGGTTGAAGTGGCGTAATAATCTTTCCTACTTTTGCAGTTACACTATGCACCATCTTATCACTCAGTCACAATCAGTTGGGTGATAAAGTATTTCCCTCATTAGAGAGCTTGTACATTGTGTACCCAATATCAGTATCAGTCATATGTTTAGTTGGCTAATAAGAGGTTATGCCTCCTAGCAAACCTAGCTGTAATAACTCCCTTACCTTTAAAAAATGTGGCAAGTCAGCTGAACTGATTTCAGTTTCCAGCTTTCTCTAACGTAAGAGTTTTTGAAAGCCTATCCCTCAAGGTTAATTGTACAACTCTATCAAAATGAGGTCTCTGTATGAGACCTTGTTGAGGAAACTAAATACATAAGATGAATCTTGCAGTTTCTGTAGCTTATAGAAACATAAAAAAAAAAAAAAAAGGAAATTCCCAACCTAATTTCTAGTAAGAGGAATTCCTGTTTCTGGAATACTCTTTTCTGGTCCTCTAAATCATGGCAAATATTTAGTTCATACAGATTTTGAAGACAGCATTTCTTATATAAAGGAAAATGGGACGCTTTGGGTTGGGTTCTTTTGTTAGGTTTTGTAAATTAAGTATTAGAGGCTGAAACGTTAAATAATATTGGTACACAGAGTTTCATTAGAGCTATGAATATATTTGACTTTCAATTTTTTCAAGAGTTGTTATTTCTCTGCTGAGTCTCTTCTGTTGTTGCTTCCCCCTCTCCCATTTCTTGAGAGGTTTCAAGATTTTTTAGAGCTTGGGATATGACAAATGGTATTTGTGAGAATGAGCTTCCTACCCAAACTCATGGGATATGACTCGAAAGATAATTACTAAATTTTTAATAATTATTCATAAATTTATTTTTGAGAGGACACTTACTGTGCAGCAGGTGATCTGTTTACCTGACTGAAGCAGGTAAGGGAACAATAAGTCTTGGCTAAAAATAGCTGTTATTGTCCAGCAAGTGCCAATTTCTCATTGCACTTTGAACATGAATCTGTATTTGAGCTGCTTTGATGACAACATATATGCACAGTCAGCTACGTCTCATTGATTTTTTTGGATATTAGACAGAATACACATCAGGTTTCCTATATCCATTCCCAAAACAATTCCCAGGCACCATTTTTCACCAGATCACCAAGTGTTAATTCAATTTGATGGGCACAGCAGGCAATAATACATACTACAAGGAACTTACTTTCAGTAGTGTACAAAGTACATCCTTTTCATCCAGACATGTTGTTGATGCAGATCAAATGAATTTTCATATAAAACCTTTGCTGGTTGTCTTTCAATAAATCAGCATGTTGTAATGACATTATGGTTTTCCTATTGCTTCTTTTGTAGTTTTTCCATGAGAATCTAGAAAATATAACAACTCAGCCACAAACACCACAGGCAGGCCTCCTTTTACACATAGCACAGATTTCTGTACTGAGAAAGCTCTTAATTCATTTTAGATAAAAGTTTAGTAACGTTTAGCAAAGCAGAGGATTAAAAAAAATTATAAAAAAGCATTTCCCTCTGTAGCATTGAAAACACAGTACAGAAGCTGCTCAAATAAAGAATAAACTGGAATTGTTCCTTTTAAGCTCAGTCTGAGGAAGTGAAAGGGAAAACCAGAAACAGATTAAATATTAGATAGCAATTAAATATAGAGGTAGCAGTTGGACATGTAATTTGACAGAATGCTTTCTCTTGGCATTACTAAATTGGCAATTAAAAGAAGTAAAGCCTGCTTTGGAACAAACCTACTGCAACCAGAAAGTTGGTGTCTTAAACAGTGGTTTCTGTTGATATAAAATCACCAACATCTCTATAAGGTTGGGCCAACAAAATACATCTAATAAGGTGTTATTCTTTCAATCTTCACCAAAAAAAAATAAATTCAAAGATCACAAGAATAAACACAGGAGCATGTGTCCTTGCCAGCTACTATCTTAATTTATTTCTGTTTTCAGAAGAAGGAAAACTTCAGGGATCAAAAAGAACAGACAGGAAAATGGAACAACTTTTGATCCCACATGTTAAAGTGAAGTTACCTTGACTACTTCATATTGGTCTAGGGATATGAGCTTTGGAGTCCTAATCATTATTAGGAAAAAGTGAACAAAAGTCTTTCCAGATAAATTGTTGCTGCTATATTCTGAGAGAAGAGAAACTAAAACAATACAGGGAGATTTTTGCAAGCAATTTAGTACACATGTAACTAGTAGCTCATTGTGGGTTATTAAGGACTTAATTAAAGGACAACCAATTTACTAAGGACATAAGACATGAAAAATGAAGAAAAAAATAGTGACACTATCCTCCCTTCCTCACCTTTCTACTTTTGTTGTGATAAATGTATGCTTTCCACACATTCATGAACATAAAATTGCACATTTTCCCTGTGAATGTAAATAAACAAACCACCTGAGAAGATATGCAAAAATTTAGTTGAGAAAAACTTAAGGGGGATCTTGGTGGTGTTTTAATGCAGGGGCTAAAGATTTTTACATTTTTTAGAAATCCAAAGCAATTTAAAAGCATAAACAAATAGTCACTACACACTTTTTGATGTTCTTAAAGACTGATAAACTGTAAGTGAGAGACAAAAATCCACTTTGACCAAATCTGGCCAAGGTTAGTCTTGTTTTGTCTATGATGTTCCATGTTCCATACACTTGAGAACATGTGAGTTAGGGTTCATTTTAATAGGACTTTTGCTCAATAGTATTAATGATTTCTAGGTCATTGTGAGAACAACGACCTTTTCTGAAATGGAAGAAGTGTATTTCTAATGCAAGATTGTGAATTCTCCTTTTTGCATAATACAACTTAAACACTCTTCAGTTCTACCTACACACTCAGATCAACCTGAGCAGCATCGAGACACTGTCTGTACTCACAATTGTTGTCTTTATTTATTTTAAATATGAATTATTGAACCTTACTTCAACTTGTATCACAGCTTGGGAAAAGGGAATGAGAAGGAAAAATGCATTTTAGTACAAATAGGATCATGAGATCTTAGTGAATATTTCTGAGCACCTGAACAAGTGCTCAGAATCACACTACTGTTTTAGTTAAACTAGGAAAAACCCAGTCTTCAGGGTTAAGGGCCTCGACTGGGAACAACCTGGGAGATGTTAATTCCACAGGATACAAACTTCTAGAGGTAGACAGGCTGCAAATAGCATAAGAGCTTTCATTAAGGAAGGCTCAGAATGGCCCAGAATTTGCTTCTTCCCCCATTACCCTCCTCCCCCCTTCAGCAATGCAAGAAAATTTTTGGCTGATGTGGATTTGAGACATCTGTCTTGCAAAACTGTGGCATTTAGGGACTATTTCTGATATTCAAGCACACCAAGGTAAACCACCTAGACTTAATTACATGGCTGTCTAATCTATAAGTAACTGAACTATGTGAAACAAAACATTGCTTACCTGTTTTTCTAGCCAAAGGCTAAGACAAAGACAAGTTTTCATGCAAAAAGAACATGAAAATCCTTTATTAACTTTGTAAAGTCAAGCCAAAATCTATTATCATAGGAGACAGATGTGTAACATACGTATCTTCTAAACACTGCTAATCTCAGTAACTTCAGTACAGAAGTACTAAAGGTCAAGCTAACCAGTTCAGTCATCAAAGGGGACCATTTCTGCACCTGTATTTGAATCAGCTGTGAGCAAACTTGAATGTTTTTCCATGTATAAAATTACAAATTTGATAAAAACAAATAGAAGGTCAAGATTTCATCATGAGTAACAAAAGTACTTTAATGTTTACTGGAAGAGAAGTTTGAATTACATTTTTTGTCTGTACTATCCCTACACAGTCTGAAGGAACAATAAAGTAAGTAGAACATACACTCTCTACATCTACCTGCATTTTTAAGACACTTTATTGGCTTTGCATGGCAAAGACTTGGTAGCCAAGGGGCTACAGGAATGGCTTCCGTGAGAAGCTTCTAGAAGCTTTCCCCATGTCCATGTCCTCATGGAGCCAACATCAGCTATTTCTGGAATGGATTCACCACTGGCCAAGACTGAGCCCATCCATCAGTGAAAACAGCAGCACCTCTGGGATAACATGTTTAAGAAGAGGAAAAAACCTTCGACTCAACACCAATGAGACAGCTCTGCAGACACCAAGATCAGTGCAGAAGGAGGGGGAGGATATATACTAGGTGCTGGAACAGAGATTCCCCCACAGCCTGTGATGAAGGTCATGGTGAGGCAGGCTCTCTCACACATTCTCACCCTTCAGCCCAGAACGACTGACCCCAAGTTAATCCTGTTTTGCCTGTGGTGGTAGTTGATGAGTGATTTCTGCTGGTGCCAGGATCCACAAGTCATTTTTAATTTTCTCCCCATTGTCCAGCTGAGAAGGAGAGAGGTAGCATGGCTTTGTGGGCACCTGGTGCCTCGCCAGAGTTAAACCACCATCGATCTCTAATCATTAGATTCAACCCGAATAAAACTCAAATAAACCACAGTTGTGGAAACAACTGAATTCAGCTTGGAGGAATGTTCAGCCATTGCAGCTAATCACAGTGACCATAAAGAGCTTTCTGTGAACAGATGCAGTCACCTCTCTGAAGTACACCCAAGTGTCACACCTATTGCATCTCTGACACTTAAGGGAAAATATTGGCAATAGTAAGTTGACCTAAGGTCTAATCCTGCAAGCATACATGTAGCTGACTCCATAATGTCCCTATGATGATTACTGGGGAGTTAATTCTCAGCTGTCCTATTAAAACCCCATAAGCCACCTGAAAGGGTCAGAGAGCATCTGGGGTTCTCCTTTAACTGCTATCATAAAATAAGCAAGTGAATCTATGAAGGATGATGACCAAGAAAACAGTCTCTCTGGTGTTTTAGAAGCAAACCAGTCATCAGTGCAGATTATTTCTAAAGTCATGCCATTAGCTGCCTTTTGCCTGAGGTTTATTTTGCCTCCAAGTTCAGGTGGAAACAACAAACAGTTTGCATAACAGATTGCAAAATTGCAGGTCATCAGGGGTACTCTTGAGGATTAGTGGACACCAGCACAATAAACCATTCATTCCAGCATGCAAAGGGTTGAGCACGCAATGAGATGTGCAAAGCATTTATAAGGAATATATTTAGAAGTCACATAGACTGATATCTGAAGTAAGTTTTTAACCTCGGTGCTATACACTCTCTCTCTCTCTAATCAAAACCTATGGTAAAATTACCTAGTTGGGTACAGCAGGATCCTGAATGGAGCTCAGGAAAATTCACTGTAAAGCTCAGCAAGAGTTTTCAGAGGAGCTAATCCAATTCCCAGCTATTTTCTTAAACACTTTTATGCAGACCATAGGACAGCATAGCTGGGGAGAACTAAATAAAACGCACATTTCTGTTATAAAGATGTTCTTGGAGTCTACTTTAGTACCCAAATCTAAACAGATCAAATATTAAATATGATATGCCAATCAGTACATACTGAGTTATGAGCTTATCACTACTTCAGTTAAGTAATTCCTTAATCCTTAAGTGAAGTGCAGGGGAGGGAATAGAAGATACTGCCGTTTCCAGCACCACATGGCAACGTATTCAAATAGTCATGAACACAATTTAACACATTTCCTTTCACATCCTAAGGATAGTCACACCAGAAGAAAGTAAAGAAGCAAATGGTTTTGGATTAAGTTCAGCAATATCTTAGAGAAGAACAAAAGAAATTAATGTGATGACAACAGCATTAAAATATGTGTTTATTTCCACATGACAATAAATTCAGCTCAGATGCTCCTAAACCTGTGATTTTGTGTTTATTACCCTCAAAAAAATGAGACAACTCAGTCTTCAACGCATTTTTTCCTTAAAATACAAGTATGTGATTTTGACAAAAGTTTTAATCTGGAAACACTTGGAATATTCATTTCATGTACTAATAACCAAGATCTCTAGTAAATTGAATTTATTTTCTATTCAAATTAGAAGTGTATTTGCATTTAGAGAATGAAATATCTCGTTCACGTCTATTGTGTATGGTGCATAGTTATTTAGCTGGTGTTACTTTCCCAAGCAGAGTGTGTTAATTTGTATAGTAGAGAAGCTTTTCCTTGTGAGGCCAGTGATAAACTCTCAATCAAATACTATATGGGAATTATTTTATTAAAACATTTAAATTAGAGGAGAAAACTTTATTCAAGATAGTCTGTTGTTAAGAATAATACCAGATCACTAATTTTGATTAACTTGGAATATTCGGAGCAAATAATAATAATAATAATAATAATAATAATAATAATAATAATAATAATAATAATAATAATAATAATAATAGGAGCAATATTTGGAACATAAAAGAAACTTTATTATTGAACTGTTATTGAGAAATAGTAATTATGTAACCTTTTTCACTCCTATTTCAATTATATCTGCTCTGGAGGAGGATAATTTGCAATAAAATTTATTTTCTATTACTGTACATGTAATCTGAAAGTCTGCCTTTCTGTGTGCCACAATAGGAAAGACTGGCACTGCCTGTAATTTTTGCCTTGTACTTTTCAATGACATGTTTAATTGATTTCAAGTGATCTGGCACATATTAGTAAAAAGAAAGCACACAGTGTTCACCAAGGAAAATCTTTTTCCATTATTAACCTTCCGTCTAACAACCCTGCATCTTAATGTTTCTCCAGATTTTATCACAGAATCACTAGGTTGGAAGAGACCTCCAAGATCATCTAGTCCAACCCTTGCCCTAAAACCTCAACTAGACTAGACTATGTCACCGAGTGGGTGTTAACCAGAATCTATGGGCTTAAATCTTCCAAATTCACAGGCACCTTCTTGAAAGTTGCTGCCAAAAGCTGAAGACTATTTAAAACAAATTCTCTCACTTTCAGAAATCACAAGTGTTGTTATGAACTCCCACTCTGACCACTCTCATGGTTCTCTTGGCTGCTTCCAACATTCATTGGATTGTTTCAGCCTCACAAGGCAGAACGTGTCCGAGTCATGGAGGCTGCTACATAGAGTCACAGAATCACAGAATATACTGAGTTGGAGAGGACTCATCAGGATCACTGAGTCCAACTTCTGTCCCTGTGGAGGACACACTGAGAATTGCACTATGTACCTGAAAGTGTTGTCCAAATGCTTCTTGAACTCAGACAGGCTCAGTGCTGTGATGACTTCCTGGGAAGCTTCTTCCAGTGCCAAACCACCCTCTGGGTGAAAGACCTTTTCCTGATATCCAACCTAAACCTCCTCTGACACAGCTTCATGCTGTTTCCTCAAGTCCTGTCAGTGTCTTGGAAAGGTGAAGGCTCCAAAGCTGCCAAGCTTGCTGCAGAGGGAAACTAATTCCTCCCTGAATATTTTGGTATTAAATACCTGAAACTGTAAACCAACAGGACATGCAAACTATCTTTTTACATCTTACCAACCCTACTGCTGAAAATAAACAGCTCAGAGAAAAGGATGTGAAAACGTATTTGTCTGTTTAAAGCTCAAGTCACTAGTTGTTTTAACATGCCATATTTCTGTATTTTTTCATAGCATTCTGAGATGTTTGAGGGCTACTGCATAATAAAACTTATATATTCTTCATTTAAAAATACACAGTATTTTCATATACTTTAACCATGTTCTCAATCGGAAAAAAACCAACAACAACAGAACCAACGAAAAAACAATTCACAAAAAACCCCCACAAAACCACAAGAAACCCCAAAGACATAGTTACTAATTGTATCAGGCAGAAACTGTGCATCTTCCTTAGAGGAATAAATTTGCGGTCTCTCACCCATAACTATGTGGGTTTATAATAGACCAGCTGCCCCAAAGCCATACAAGGTAGAATAACAATGAGGCATTACAAAGACCCAGTCTTTTTTAGCAGCATTCTATTAAGAGAAAACAAATAAAAGACCCAAGTCTTGCATTATCTACTCTATCTCGTTGTGAAGTCTCAGGAATTTCAAGCATATTCAAAGCTGCTCCAGAAAAATAAGGAACATTTCACTTAGCTTATGTGAAGTTCAGTACCTGAAATTCAAACTATAAAGCATCACAACCTCTATAGATGAAAACAAAAACAGCATATTGAACGAAATGTTTAAATCTAACTACAGAGTTGCTTTACATCATTGACATCTCATTCTCTCAAGCCCAAAATACTTTTTCTGCCAGAATACTTTGGTCTTCTGTTCAAGCCTTTCTCCTATGAGCAATAGACATTGACATGACAACTCATCTCATCTAAAAGATTGGTTATGGAAGGTTTTGTTTTATTTATGCATGTAAAAACTGTCACCCAGTGCACTATTTGGATCTATTATCATTAATATTTCTTTACTTTGTTCTAGAAGGCATTTTCTACAGCTTGAACACTAATCTGGCAGCATACAAAATGTTTCTATCATTTGAAAAAAATACTCAAAACCCAACCACCACTGCAAGTTGCTATGGAAGAGCAATTGCTCCAAGCAATTTCCTTTACTAGAAAAGACTTTTGACATGAAATTTTTAGTGTTCGGTTCATGACAACATTTCTTCATATTATTTAATATATTCTAAAGATTTTCTTAAAAAAATGAATTGCAGAACACTTGATTTTTAGTTTCTATCAATCACCAGGAAAATAATTGTACAGCTTCTACCACAGTATAACATTTATATTTGCATTATGCTAGTTATCATTCACTAAAATCTCTGCTATGGAAATATCAGGGTACAATTATGATAGTTATCTTTATGCTATAACCCAGACATGCACTTAAGCAGATGTTCAATTTCATGCTTATTAGTAGTCTCATTGAAGCAATGATACTGAATTTTATTGTCTGTCTACTTAGCTTTCTTACTCTTTTTACTTCCTTCTGTATTTTAGTATTGAGGGCAAAATAAGCTTATTTCCTACATGTTTGCAAGGGGAAGCCTTTCACCAGCCATGCAATGAATTTAAGCATTGCTTACTTTGATAGACTGTAACACACTGTATTTAAGATATACTTTCTGTGCAGCATTCTGCCACCTGATACAATAGCAGACTGACATCCACACTTTGATGCACGTATTTTGGCTGCTGAATGCATGCAACACAAAAAGTTGTATCACAAAAGCTGTGTATGTCATCCTAGTTTTGGATAGATGGACTCAAGAACTGCTCCAGATGAAAACAGAATTTATTTCTAATGTCAAAAGTTAATTCCCTATTGATATAAGAACGCATTTTTGGTTTTTTTAGATCATCTCTCAAACTAAGAGAATAAATGCTGCATTGTTACAATCTAGCAGCACCCACAGATACCCTCCAAATGGCTCCACAGAGAGACTGAGCTTCCTGCAGGAGCATCTGGATCACTGCTGAATGGCCATCTGTGTTTTACCCTGAAGAGGATTATGAAACTATTTGCCAGAAAGAACCTTATGAGATTTTTTTTTCCCTGCCCCCAAAAGTAAGCTAATTCTTAAGAGCAGTATCTGGAAAATAGGCCTATAATAATGGCACCTGGAATTAATGTGTTTCACAGTATTGAAACAAATGTTCATGAACAAATTTTGTGGACTGTTCTTCAAATTTTAATTGGGATTTTTCTGTGCATTCCTTTTTTCTCTTCACTTAAGCTTGCAGGCTTCTCCAGTACACCTTTCTCCATTATTTACTCAAAAATAAAGTAATCCCTAAATGTTTGGATTTACTAGATGAAACAATTTTTGAGAGGAAAGAAATCTTTGCATCTCTGTTTAAGTAATTGGACTGTGACAGGACATCACATCACACTGCAGGAGACGTTCCTCTCAGCAGATTAGGTACTTAAACTGTGATTGGGCTTGATATAATGGGAAGAATAACAGAGATTTAAAATAAGAGCAACAGAGATTTAAAATAAGAGCCAGGACAAAATATTAGCTGACATCTGCAATAAACAGAGTATCTCAGAAGATGTACTAATCATATAGGATCAAGTCATAATGGACTACACATCCACCTAAAGACAGAGTACAGAAAAGCATTCTCCACATTTGAGGGCTGAGGAAAGAAAAGGGAAGGTGGGGGTCTTCCTTGGAGAAAGCAACTGTAACTCTTGTTTTCACAATGCCTTTTTTTGGCAACAACAAATATTGTATGAAATTTAAACAATAAATTAAAATAATTGTTTCCCCTCCTGAGAAAGAGGCAATGATCTAGAAGAGACAACTATCACCTGTAATTCAGAACAATGATGAAAAACACACATTGTTATCTCAAATGCAATTATAAAAATTGAAAGGAGGTCCAGAAAAAAAATGAGAAAAGTTTATTCTTGTTTAAGTCTGAATTTCCTACTACTTTCTTCATTTGTAATAAAATGGTTAAAACAACCTATTTAGGTTAAGAGTACTTAGATAAATAGCTCTGTTGCAGTAGAACTGGAATATATCGTGTAAAAGTCAGGTTTGGATAAGGGTAGGCTTTGGCATAGAGGGACATCACCAAGTTTTGCCTCATATAAGGAAATTTTCAACTCCCCCAGATGCATGCCCACAAAGGCAGAGCTCAGCTGGGAAATATTTTGTCAAAAAGAAATGTGAAGAGATGACTTTTTTTTTTTTTGCTAAGTATTAAATAACACTTCCTCTGTAAGTTTCTAGAATAAGCCTGAATCAATTTATTGCAAAATAATTAATACTAAATAGAAAATTCATCAGAATAGGCTTTGCCTTGTCTTCAAATGGGAAGACTAAAAACTTAACCAAGCTACAGATTCAGTTGAATAAAGTAGTTGAGGTACACAGATCTCCAGGAGGCTTTGATTCTGTTTAGGGAAAGCTGCTACAATTACAAGGAATCTGTAAAGTGAGCAGGGACTAAAGAAAGATAGAAAACTTTGCAAGGGGGAGGAACCTTATAGAAAGATTCAACCTTTGCAGCAAAAACCAACAACTAAAGAATACTGGGAACAAACTGGGACCTTACAGAGAATGGAAGAAAATGAGCTCACTGACAAAGTTGTCTTGGACATAAAGTCGTGCAATAGTAAAGCAAGGACAGTCAGCATCAGTGACAGACTTTGTAAAGTCTAAGTATCAAGAGGAAACAGATACAGAGATGCAAACTATCAGCAGCTTGGTGCGAGCCAGAGGGACTACAAAAATCTAGCTGGAAAAGCTGCATATGAAATTGTCTGTATAGTAGTAGCAAGGATGTTTAAGTAATTATTAGAGTGCATAGAGCTGCCTATAATTAGAAATCTTCAAATGCAAAGGAAATGCTTTGATGACTGCAGTTTTAATAATACATGAATCTAAAGGAGAAAGGGTAATGTATAGTCAAATTTAAGAGTTCATCCTAACTGACATTGTATGTTTTCTTTCATAATATACCTGGCTTCCTAGAAGGAACAGAGAACAAAAAGATCCTCTATTGGGATTTAGAAATGCATCTTGACTGATTGCCACAAAGTTACTGGTTAAAATCAAGTTTAAGAGAACAAGAGAAGGACTGTGCCTCCCATAACATTAATGGGAAGAGCTACTGACTGGGGAGAGCTTATATGCTACAGCTTCTACGGAGCAATCTGGGGACAAATTTTGCTGAGATCATTAATAACATCCTAAGCAAGACGTGTCAACATCTCAGCATTTGGAAATGCTATCTACAAGGGGCCTACAGGAAGCACTGAATGATCTTAAGGAAGAGAATAAAAGAAGCTGCATAAGACAAAATGAAAGGTTATGCCTTTAGGGACCAACAAATTTGGTCATCAGTACAAAGCAATGAAGACAAGCCTGTGCATACTACTCAATCACAAGACATTATGAACCATGAGCGTGACATGTCTGAGGAGGAATTGAAAGCTATCCTAGGATCTATTGAGAGATAAATCATGGCCCACCATGCACGAGAAGGGGAAAAGCTGAAGGAAAAGGGTACGGCAATTTTATGTGCAAAGGTGAAATGAGCTGGTTTGTTCAGCTTTGTTAAAAGCTGACAGGGAACATGGCTGCTTTCTCTGAATACAGTAGAAGTAAAGTAAGGAGCTTAAAGCCAAAAAGTAAAATTACAGTGCTAACAATGCTAACATAAGAACAAAGGGTGTAATGAGTATACTCAAAATACAAATTGAAAGAAGGTATATAACCACTAGGTAATGAGGTTTGAACAGCTTTCCAAGGAGACAAATCAGATCTGTTTATAAGGCACCCTTTCTGAATGCAATTTAAAAAATAAATTGATGTTTACCATTTTTTTAATCTGCTTCCTCAGGCTTTTTTTTTTTTTCTCTACTGGTGAGGCAAAAATAAGATACAGACTATAACTGATTTAATTTCTGATTTTTATTTGTTTGCTGAGGAAAGGTCTGATTACTATGGCATTGAAAAAGCTTTAAGTATTTTTGGGTTTTATCTTAACTCCAGCTACATACATTTTGGATGAAATGTTTTACACACAGAATGTTTTGATTGTATCTCCATCAGAAATTTATCATGCACAGCACAAATTGCATGAAGCTTTAAGTATTTCTGGTAGCTGCTATGGAGAGGCTACAAGAAATTCTAGCACTTCAGAATGATGTGAAGTGTTGAGATTTTAGTCTCTCCTCAACATAGAGAAAAAATACCGTCTTATATCCTTACTGCATTCATTTTTCCTTCCTTCAAATCCCAAGGCCTTGCAGTTCACCCAGTAACTGTCTCTGCCAATATCTGAATGACATATCTGCCAAGTCTATGTTTTTTCTCTCCATATTTATAAAGCATTTGAAACATTTCTTTCTGGTTCAATGGAACACCTATACTGTTGCTGTGGAACTAATAATTATCTAGGTGGAAAATGAGAAATACTGACTTTCATGCATTTATTCCACAATTTTTTTCAATAAAACAAATTTTTTTACTGTGTAGACCATGACATTCTATTAAGTGAAAGAAGTAACATAAACCAATATTGGTCACTTTGCAACCTATGTTATGCTAAACTTCTTTTGCCATTCTTACCTAATGCCAACCAATTTTTGGGACAGAGAATCAAGAGCAATATTTGAATAATACAAACCAATTCTGCATTGCGTGAAGGGTTTTTCTATCAGTGTTGTTTGAAGACCATAATAGAAGGCCTTAGGTCAGTGGAATCTGAATTGTTTCTGCAAATCGTTAGTCCTAATATATTTTATACAGCACATTCAGCATGCAGAGAGCACATATGAACTTTTCAGAAAGCCTTTCATATTCAAATCAGGTAAACATCAAGCTATGTACATTCATGAATACAGCAGTAATTACCATGCTCTAGGACATGTTGAAATGACATTATCACTTGTCAGCAGGATACCACTGGCTGCTGTCATTGACAGTTTAAATTTAGCATCGATGTTAAATAGTCTGCTTATTAGTTTGTTAATGACAAAAAAAAAAAAATCAATGATTTAAAATATTTAGGATACAGACTCTGACCTTACATCTTTGGTGGATAGCCAAGATTGGCCTCAGAAAAGAGTGTGTATACAATAAAATATATAATAATATATAATATAAATAATATAAAATATATTTAAAAATATAAAATATAATCTATAATTACATATAATATATAATAAAATATAATATAAAATATATACTCAAAATTATGGTCACTTGTTAGGAATAGATTGCACCCACAATAGGAAAATGAGATAATAATAACAAAACCAAAGCAACACAATGATATAACACTAAATAATCGAAAAATATTAGAAAGGAAGATCAACACAGTCATGCTATTCCTTCATTAATATAAGATTTCCAATAAAGAAAATGTCTTGCAGTATCCTGAATAGTTACTTAATCTCTCTTATCCAAACTTTGTCACAGATGGCTGATCTCCATCTTTCTATGGCAGAAAAAGCTAGAAAAACACTATTGATAATGAAGAAAAGAGTTTTATAAAGCAATCTCATGACAACATTCTGAAAGGTGATGATTGGTGATGATGGTGGGAACTTTTTCCCATTTAAAGATAAATAAAACGAGTTTGCTCTTCTCCAGTGCAATAAAAGACTAGCAGACTTTGAATCTGTTAATTTTTTGAAAATACTGCCGGATATGAAAGCAATATTTCCAAAATATCCTGGTTACTTTGCACGTGAAATTGACTTACATACATGCAACAGTAATTTTTCCACACGTATTTTGCCCTGACTCCATCTGCCTTAATAAACAAACACTAAATAATATCTCTCTGGCCCAAATATGCTGAACCAAACACCATATTTATTTTTCTTTCCAGGTTCACCCACGTTTAAGAATTTCTTCATAAATTCCTCCTAAGTGATTCTTTTTCCCTACAGGACTTTGAATAGCACATAGCACTTCAGTTCAAAAATCGATAATTGGAGATTTTAGAAATCTAGAATAGATGAGTTATACCTGAGATGCTACAGGAATAACATGAGGAAAATAAAAATATATTTCCAGAGCTTCCTCTTCACTTTTTAAAGCAGCATGAAAGTGGTATTGGAGGTGAACAAAGTCTGAAAAAGTGAACAAAATAGCACTAATGCAACACAGAGACTTTTTTCAGAACCATATAGATATGGGTAGAATTTAGAACTAGGAACACACATAGAGTAGGTCTAGGGAATGGTAAGGTTTTTCCATTAGCATCATTCAAAATACATACTCTGAAAAAAAAATGCTACAGCTTCTAGTGTCAATAAGCTGTCTATGGGAGGGGGAATTCTTGCAGAATTTATATTCTATATTCTTTGATGGGGCTAGCACAGAGATATATTTGACTTTATCCAAGTGGTATATCTATTTGTGACTAGTGGAAATCTCTTCAGTGCATAAATAATAAGTGGTTGTCATTCAATACTAATATATATTTTCTGGTTGCATGGCCTATAACTTTGAAAGTGTGTCTGCTTTGTGCATATATAGCATGATAGGTAAAAAAAAAACCAAAAACCTAAACAAACACCAAAGAAAGAAAACACTATGAATATGAGATTCCCTAATTTATTTTTTTTTTATTCTAGTGGACATTAAAGTCTTCCAAAGAGAACAACCTGGCAGCATTAACAATATTTTTCAATGCTTTACCCAAAGTGTTGTTTAAACTTACATCTACAACAGAAGTCAGAACTCATGTACCAAATCAATTTCTTCTTGTTTCAGCTACCTCCAAAAAAAAGAGAAAGTAAGCAGAAGGTAGAAACTATGAATACCTACAAGTCCTTTATTGCAAGAATTTACTTTACAGTATAGATTGCTAGCTATTCAATTTTATTATCCTTTACAGAATAGGTTACCAACTACTCTTTTTTTTTTTTTCTTTTTTGTCATATGGTCTTGAAACTTTCAATCTGAAATAAGGAGTTTGAGGCTGATTTATGATGGTTAGAGATATATATCTTATCTCATTTCTAACTTAATTTTTAAGGCTTATCCACATACAAGAACTATATTTTTCATACAAGCTGCAGTGAGGGCTCTAATAGAAAACTAATTTTGATACATTCATTACAGCACATAGAGAAAATGGCTATTTATATTATATAACATATATATCATGTATATGAAATATTGATGCCTATTTGCCAGTGTGTGCCAACTTACTGCAATGTCATTTTCCTCTCTATAGCAAAAGGAAAATCCCAAGGGTTTTTGATTTCTAATGCTTTACAGGAATTTAAAAAGGAATAGCTATTCAAAAAGTTCAATATCGTCACAAGAACATAAAGAATTTCAGCTCGTGAAACCAACAGCTAAGGAAGAACAGACTTTTAGTCTTCCATTACCCAAAGACAGAGAAAGGAAAGGCAAAAACATTGTCTTATCAATAGTATAGAATGCAGAGGACAAAAGTCACAAATTGCAGCTGAGCCCATTCTGACTGGACATAACAAAAAAGTTCCCACTGAGCGGGAGCTCAAATGCTGGAGCAGGTGCCCAGGCCATAAAACATTGGCAAATTTTGTACAAGTTGCCTCTTCAGGGACATAAATACACATGTATGTTGCTTCTTTTTGCATATATATGAAGTTTATTCTCCTCCTCAAATTCCATTTTCTGAATATCAGTATGTGGTTCATGTGTGACTGATTCAAATTTTTAGCCTTTTACTCAACACCTAAAAATTCCTGTTGAAGTATTTTGCTGTGCCAGTAGGTTATGTATTTGAAGAAAGAGCCTATTAGTCTGTGCTAGCATTCTTAACATGTGAAGATTAAGATCTGAAGAGTGGCCATACCAGCCCTCATCAAGTACTCATCTGGTCCAGCATCTCACCTCAACCAATGAGCCACAGCAGATTTCCAAGGATGAGTTAAAGAACAAGTGAAACATGCAGGCTATATACCATAAACTTTCCAAACATTCCAACAAGGTGTGTCTCAGATCTTTTCAGCTGAAGTGAATGCTTTTGTATGTGGGTATATTTTTCCTCTAATGGAGTTCATTATGCTGTTAGACAGCACTCTTACACAGATTAGGTTGCAGAATCATATAAACCTTAGTTTTGTTGTCTCTGGTTTGCTCTTTTGGTTTTTGTATATTTGTTTTTGCATTACCAGTTTCATAATTTCAACATTTGGGTCTTTGCACACCTTTATGTTGGGTTTTTCACACACTGTAAAAAATTAAAAAGTACTATACAAAGCGGTAAAGAAGAATAGAAAAAGCAGCATGAAATGTTTTCAAATGTAGAGTGAGTTCTAATGAATACTTTCATTTTTCTGGGAGGAGTGTACCATTACAGGAAAAAGGACATACCCTATCTCGTTACTAAATTATGGCTCTTCTGCATCACTGCCTTTCCTCTGCACTCATAAAGGTCTATCATATCAGATCAAACTGGCAGAACCTCTCTATGCTTAGAATGTTGGTGGCAGAGGAAATTTCAAAGGCCCAAATCCTTATTAGTGTATAGATGTGAATAAAAAAGCAATAAAAATATATAGCGACAGCGTGAACTTCCTAACTTCCAGCAATGGAAGCATCCTCGAGTCACTTTTTTCCCCAACAATATCTTCCTTCCTCAGTCCTTCCCACACCTTTTTTAATGATCTAGTTAGGGATGTTTTTAAAGCCTGGCATTATATGTAACATGCAGGTAACAAGCAGCTTGACAGTCTCAGTTATAAATCTGAAGTGACTGTGAATTTCCTGATGAAATCAGAAAAATCTGCTCCTCAGAACACAAAGTTATTCACAACTACAGATTAACTGCAATAAAATTTTCACTGGGAAGAATTTGAGAACAAAGTCAAGCAGGGCAGGAGCTTGAATCTTGGCCTTTTAAATGCCAACTGAGTAACCCAAATTTGGCACACTAGTCAGCGTGAAGGAGCTTGCGTAGACAGTTAAACCAGAAAACCACTTTTTATTTGTATTTCCAAAAATTTTCATAAAGTCTGGAATTTAACTCAGGCAAACTTTCTGATTTAAACAGAAAACATCAGCATCAATGTGCATTCAGTAGACATTGCACAGTTAAAAGACAATACGAATGTATGTTCCAGTATCACTTAAGATGCCATATTTTTCTGTTCTAGAAACTAAGAGTGGAGGAAAAAACTTCCAGCTTCATAACCCAAGTAAATTTTCATGAAGTTTTGTACCATCAGTGAATTTTACCCGATACAAAAAAAATTTATGCATAGACTTTTCAACTAAAAAATCTTCAAACTCAATCTCTATGCAGGTCACCATGACATATTCTATTAGCCATCTCAGATGTGGGAGGAGAATGGCAGGTACAGCTTAAAATATTAAGTATTTATTATTTTTTAAATTAAAAAAACTGTACAGAAGCACCATGAAAACATGTAGGTAGGTGCCCTTTCAAATTCAAGAAAATATCAGAAAAAAGTATCTTTAAAGACTCAGCTCATCTGCTATTAATAAAATGCCATCTGCCATTTTATGGTGCATATATAAACAGTAACAGATAGATGCCAAGGCAATTTAGAATTTCTAACTGCAGCTAGGCCAGAGCTAATTTCATTCAAGGGATAAATGAGGAAGTCTCCCTTTGCCAACTGACAAATGTAATGATTCATGATTAATGAAATCTTTTCTCCTCCACAGGCCTTTCCTTTAAACATGCTTCATTGTTATCAGTTGAGTGAGGGAAACTGTACTTTCAGAAATGAGCACAGCAGAGAAAACAATCCACCCTTGAATCACTTGGATCCAATTCTTACTGAAAATCAGACTAAGTAGTGATTAAAGAACCACTGGATGCCTCTACAGAATTCTAGCACCATGTATTTTCCCAAATATAACTAGTAAAGGTAAATCTGATTGTAGAAAGTTGAACATTAAAATAGAAAAAGAACTGTGTTGTAGAAACTTTGTTCCCATGGAAAATATGAATACTTTTGGACAAAATTTGAGAGCTTCAAGGGGAAATGCCTTATTGTTCTGTCTTGTTATGTACAAATTCTGTCTCTACTTCCCCAAATCAACATATTAATGCAGCTACAAACAATTCTAAAGACTCAAAGTGTTTCTTTCAATTGCCAACATTGTTTCTGGGAGATTGGTATCATCCATCCCATCCTTTGCCTCCTAAGAAGTTTAACTCAAGCCAGTTTTGTGGTTTGGGGCATTTCTGTTGTTTAGGAGGGTTTTTTACAGGTTTTTACAGTTTTTACATTTAAAAAACTTTCGAGGCTCATGATATTTACCATTTGAATTTGCCCTGTTGTATTCAATTTGTGCTAAGAGAGATTCAGTGGGAGATTTCAGTCTCTTTCAGCATAGATGAGATGGTGGAAACAGACCCTTGTGGCTTAAAGAAGCCACTCATCTTCAAATCTACTCCTCTAGTTTTTTTAATTCTCTTTCTCCTTTTCAGAATTGTAAATGTTTTTTCCTGCAACAATGTTCTGCTTTCGCCCAATCTGATTTCCATTTTCCATTTCTCACTCATTCTACCTAGCTGGAGGTGTACTTTTCCACATCTCATATTCTAGGAACAGCCAATGACACATTTAAAGAACTTACCTCTAGTTCAATGCAGTTTTTTAAAGACAGTTCAGTGGTAGAACTAATGCTATTTGTTTTAACATCGAGGGAAATTTATTACCAAGTCCAGCAGGTGTGCATTAGATGTTGAAGTGTCCTACCATTTCTTCTTTCTTTAAGATGTTAGCTCCAAGAATTCAGACTCTAAGCCTGGCAGAACTATATTTAACTCAAATGCAACTAACTTGACAAAGTGTGTCACAAAAAGTAAGAAGTAACAGGTGTGTCAATTTGAACACATGAAAGACCCCTTGATCTCTTTTAAGCCGTAAGAAAACATAATGAGCAGGTATAAGTGATATTCATGAGACACTACTATCACCTTTTTTAATCAACTTCTTGTGGTGGTTTAATCCACCTTTTAGCATTCAGGGGGCAGGTTCAAGGAAAGTGACGGAAAACTGAATAGAATTTTTCAGCAGGTGAGCAATTTATTACAAGGGAATTGAATTAAAGAGGTAGGGGTAACCCACAGGAGACCCCAGAATTACATTGAGGGACCTCCAACAAGCAAGGGAAAAAAAAAAACACAAAAAGGGAGAAAACGAAAAAAAGGGAATTGTTCTTTTCAGCCAGATGACTAGTTGAAACAAACAGGGAGGAAGGGTAGGAATGGGTGTCTCCTTCTTTTCCCTCTCTCCAAAGGACTTCGGGCCCTCCAAGCTCTATGAAAAACACAAACAGAAGTAAAAACCAACTCCCTCCTTCCCCCTTTCCGAAGGATACTTGCTAGACAACTGGAAACGGCTCTCATGTTGAGAGAAATGAGTGGAATCCCGACGTGGGAGCCTGCAGGCGCTGGAGACCGCGGCTGTGATCCTTCTCCTTGCAGTGGCAGCCAAAAAAAGAGACCAAGGCGGCGCCGTGCCTCGACTTTTAAGCCTTCTCCGTCTCACGTGAATATCGTCGCCTTCTTCATGGCCAAGCCAGCTTCCCATCCGTCCAGCCAGTCAGGCCCCGCCTCAGTTTCCGGTGTTTTCTCGTCGAAGAACTCACGAGTTCAGTCATTAGGCGCCATCTTTGTTTTCATGGCGGCAGCACCTTAGAAATGCCACAGCGCCAACACGGTGCCAGGGCCAGCCCCCCATCGCTGTCCAGAAGCATCAATGGTGCTGAAATTCCCGGCCAGGCTGGCCCGGGGCGAGGTGCCGCTGCCCGCGCTCCGGGGGCGAGGAGCCACCACCCCGGAGGGACGCTGGGGCTTCCCCGCGGCTGCGCCCCCAGGCCGCTGCTCGCCCCAGGAAGCCACCGGTCCCGGCCACACACTTCGCAGGGAAGGGCCCCCGTGCTCCCGGGAGCGGCGGAGGCGGGGAGGAGGGGCCTAGAAACCGGTGCCCCACTCTGGCCCCCCTCTGCCAGGAGCCTGGAGGGCGCAGAGCTGCCACCCGGCCCTGGCCCCGACCTCAGAGGTACCGGGACTGTCGCAGGCCCCACTCTGTCCCGGCCCCCGCGGGTAAAGAGAGCGCAGGCCCCCGTGCTCCCAGGGAGCCCGGGGTGATGAGCCACCGCTCAGCCCCGGCCCCAGTCCTGGTCCCGCTCCAGCCCCCCCAAACCCCGGGAGAGCAGCTGAAGCAAGGGCCCCTCCCCCCACAAAGGCTTTGAGGAAAATTGAATTTTAACTCAGGTAGGTGGGGTTACTTACATTCTTCCCCCTCCCAAAATCCAAGAACACCCCCAAGCCCCATGCCCCCTTTGACACCCCACGATCCCAGCCCCCTCAAACCAGTACACTTCTAAAAGACAAGTGTAGCAGCTTCTTGATTTTTTTATGAAGCTTCACAAACAGATAAAGCCAAATCTTGCCCACTGTTTACACTATTCTCTCAAAACCTGACTTTTGTCTCTTCAAAATCCCTGCACGAGGGGGTTCAATTCCTGCTCATGTCATATTTCTCACATTGTAAAGAACTTTTATCTTCCATACATCATAATTTTTAACAGAATGGGAAAATATATTGGTCACATAAGTAGATGATGTTTAAATGAAGAAGAATAGGTGTCATAAAATGGAACCATAAACTGATTAGAAAGATCAGTATTTGTAGGAATCTAAATGACTAGAGATGGATACGGCATGTACAAGCATCTGATTAGTGAAAGATTATGTTCTAAATAAAATTTCATACTATTCACCTAACTTCCACTGTATTACAAGATCAATAGCTGGAAAAAAACTCAAGTTTAAAGCTGAGTCCTAAGTTTGAGAAGTGGTTATCAGACACTAAAAATCTGCAAGGGAAAAAACAGCTGAGTTCTTTAGTTTTTTTGAAAATGTAGCATTGCAAAGAATCCCATATAGTTGTGTAGTAGCCAAGATTTGAACTTGCAAAGATGGTTCAGATTTTGTTGCCAAAACACCAGAGCTTTTGAATAAGCAATGTGGGTGCTAGCTAACACATGAACTCAAACAGCAGAAATTACTCATAATACATGGAACATAACAAGGGAGACTAAGATATTTTCTTCATACGGGAGGTCAGATACATCAAAGGGCATATCAACAATAGAGAAATCACTTCAAGATTACTTATAAATGTTTATTTCTTGCAATTCTTACATGATTAAAAGCAGAGTTGTACAGCTTTCCAAGTGCACAATTGCTATTGACCTGATTGTGATTTTTTCTTCAGCAACATCAACCTTAAAAGTGAAAAGATTATAAACAGATATGCCTAATAAACATTAGAGATACTTGTAGTCAAGTTCACTTTCCATGTGTCTGTAATCATCTATTCCAAACCACACAGCTAGAAGAGCAAGAGAAACCAGGTCAAAAAGTGCACATCCCTGCAAGGATATCTTGGGCTCTTCTGTAATTAATCTTATCATAATCATCATTAGAAATAGGTAAATTGGCATTGTTCCTGCACTATGAAAAATCTTCATGAAAGTTTAGCCAGAACACTCAAAGTTTCAGCATGTATATTTGAAAAGACATACAGTAACACTTTCCTTATTAATACTTATGCTTTGCATGAGCACAGCATAACAATCACTTATATGACCTAACAAGTCTGTAGATACTGTTTGCTTCAGAATATAATTTTAAGGGCTTATTTTAATCAAGTAGAAACCCAAAAGAGAATTAAAGCCAATAGAATAGCTAAAAAATATATACATGGAGGGACAATGCTAATTTTAATCTGTAAGGTTATATTCCAAAACTAGTACTACTTATGACAACTATTTTTGTTAAATAGTTCAAATGTTCCTCACATAAATATATAAAAGCAATCCAAAGATAATCTATCTCTCAGAGAAGATAGAATTCTTCCATTTCTCTCTGTTTAACTTATTTATGAGACACTGAATGTTTAAGGTTAAGCCTGTAAACCTTGTAAACCACCTTGTGCATAAAGCATTAAATGTATAAGAGCAACAAAAATAAATGAAAAATTAACATGAACAGCAAAATGTAAGGCTCTATAAACTTCTTTTTGGAAAAAACATGACAGTACCTTTGTAATTAATACTGCATACTGACCCCAGTGGTGTGCTTTGGTAAAAGTTATGGTCAATAGACAGGAAACAGAAATAAATTAACTCAGATATGTCTGATCTGCAAAGATTCAGTGTTATGATCTATTTCTTCTAAGTAACTATATAGTTATTAGTAACTAGTTATTGGGATGGTGACCCATATGAAAATACAGCATAGAAAAAGCAAAATGAAGAAATATGGAACATAATGTTAATTCATTAATAATTACTCATAGCTGAAAATGTACCATCTGAATGGCAGGTATTTACTTTAAATCAAAGCATGGGACTTCAGTGCCACTAAATAATAGTGGTCATGTTCAATATTCAAAATAAAACCATTTTAATATCAAGGCATAGGAGCTACTCTAAAGGGCTTAATTGCTGGAATGGTTCCAACACAGCTGTTCATTCCAAGGAGTCTTGAAACTGTTAACACTTATCTAAACAGGAAAGCACCATGAAATAAAATTTTATTTACAAACTCACACTGTGCAAAACTGAATCCTCCTTAAACTTTCAGGTTTTGGCACTATATCTCTCGAATATTTGGCAGAGATTATTACAGCAACGTGCAGTTCTGCGATTGTTGTTTCTCCCCACTTCAGCAAAAAAACCCCAGAACTTCAAAGGGAAATGATTGCAGTCCGCAAACCTCTGCATACAGGAGACCTAAAAGGAATAAATCTGCCCAGGTCTTTGTCATCTCAGTTTAAAATATACTCAAAGAAATCTTGACAAGGATTCAAGCAGGATCAAGGCCACAAAAAACAAAGGTGCAGAAATTCATCTTGAAACACTCTTAAATGAGTTGGGATGTGCCTATTATTTAGTTCTATGCAGGTTTCTTGCCAGCCTTAGCACAAGTCTGCCAGGAACATGGCAGGAATTGGAGCAACTCAAAAGATTGGGTAGGCAATCCCCCAGAGGCCCAGGAAATTAGGACAGATTTGTCCTCTCATTTATGCTGGAGTAATGTAGGAAATAAGATCCAAGAGGTGGCTTCAATAGCCATGCAGTCTCCCTTCCCCCAGATTTAATTTCTGAAAGCAGAGGACAAACATGTAATCTTTCTTTATGTCTATTCTATTCTCATGCAAATGGCATGGAGTGCTTTCCTCCTAATTACCCACCTTCTTGCCAAAGCTGTCAAAAAAAGAAAAGCTAACTTTTTGGATTTATTTTATTAAACTTTTAATATTCAAATTTATGGGAGTCTTCAAGCCTAAATCCTCATTAAAGCTTATCAAATAATTAATGCTCCAGAAATTAACTAACTGAAACAACATGCACACCCCTCATCCAATTAAGCAGATGGATAATCCAGAGAGTAAAAAAAAAAAAAATCCACAACTACAAAACAGCTAGAACCCATTTGCTGCATCCATAAAAGAAAAGTGTAAGAATATATTGTACAAAACACCTTTTAGAGTCAAATACAAAGCCCATGAAACTGAGCTATCCACTAAAGTGACTCACATATGATGGGAAACGGGCAACAACCTCACTTTCAGTGAAACATCACACACAGCTTTACCAAGTCGTTATTCCTTGAGGAAGAATTAAAAATATTTATATTCTCTCTTTTTTTTTCCTATTTTTTTTTAGAAATATGTGGCTCAACAGACAAGACATTCGAACACATGGAATAACTTAAAATTCATTTGGGAATCATAATATGCCTAACTGGTAAATCTTGCCCACCTTCCCCACTGAATAAAAATTCTAAATTTTTAAAATTAAATTTATCCTCAAGACAGGGAAAATCTGAAGTGAACTGATAGCTAGTAAACCTTGAGAGAAGTTATGGAATTTGGAACGACTGAACTTGTCTTGACAATCTTTATTTTTGCTTCCAAATGGTTTGAATGCTCAGTACTGGGATATTCAACTTGCACCAGAGTTGTCTAGCACTGTCAAGTCCCTACTGCCTACCTGGAAAGACACATGTTGTGAAGGTCCAGGCCTGGGAATGAACAAATGGTGCAAAGCCAGAAAGACTTGGGGAAATTTTGTCTGGGAAGACAGTATTGGAAGATCACCATGAGCTATTCAGACATGGAAAGCTCAGGCTGCTTAACTTCTCATCAAATGGGCTCTCTGAAGTTAAATTGGCTTGAGCATAAGATTATTACAATACATGGCATTTCTCTACAACACAATTTAGGCAAAAACATGCATTAAAAAATATCCTTACAGTTTCACCAGTGGCGCTCTTCTAGCTGAGGTCTCCCTTTTGTACATATAAACAGCTGATGAAGTGCTCACAGTCTAGTCTAAGCCCAGGAGAAAGACCAAACAGAATGTGGGTTTTGGCTGTCTTCCATCTAGTCAGTGACAAGAAAAGACCTGAAGCAGAAAATTTTACTATTCTGGCAAGAAGAAACCTCTTTTTTATCATTAAACATTTTTGGCTGATTTTCCAAGGGAAAAACTTAAAAAAAAAATTAAAAGAAGTGCATATAAAATTAGATTACCTGGAGACAGCTTTAATTTGAATAAAACTGTAAGAAGTTTTTATGTGACTGTTTAATCTTTTAACAGCTGCTCCTTTAAGTACTCATTTGCACTAAATATATCACATGTCACCATACTTATGATCTTCCTGAAACAAAAGAACATCTTCCAAAATGACTATAGCTAGCAATATTAAAGCTGCACCTACTGGCATCATTACATTTAAGTATCTGAAATAGACATTACTGTCAGCAGAATTTTTTTAAACCCTTCTGCCTTCTTTTCTTTACAAGAGGTTATTAGAATTACTTCAATGTCCTATGTCCTGTGATAAAATGCTAGAAATGAACTATTAAAATTTGCAATAAATACCTATAGCCCATGAATTTAAATTTCTCAGATCATTTATGTGCTTTAAAAATTTTGTTTGAAGCACATTCTACAAACTACCTTGAAATTCTTAGCAGACTCCTGACCCTGTTCAATAGTTTCCAGAAGAAAACAAAAGGCAAATAAGTGATTCACCCAGAACTCCTTGCCCACTATGACTGAGGGGGTTTCTCCTGCATGGGCTCTTGTTCCTAAATATATTAACTGAAGTAGAGGAAACAGTCAACTCTAAATTGATCGACTTGTATCCAAAATTTTAGGTGGCAGTGTGGTGCTTGAATATTGGCATTATTTATGAACAGCAAAATCAAGTTAGACACACAATTAAAGACTAAAATCCTAGACTGTTCAGGAAAGATGGTATTTCAGATACCTTGTCAGCCAGGCCAAAGCAGAGTTTCTGTAGAGATGCACCTTTCCCTTTCTACCATTCTCAGTCTCCTGAAGCTACCAAGTCCCTGAATAGAGTATGCACCTATAAAATTCTTTTTTTTTTCCAACTGAATTGCTATTTTTCTCCGTAGAAAGATTATTCCATTTAAATAAAAGAGTCTGTTGCTCAAGATGCAAGTAAGAGGCACCAGAGTTGAGAAAGAAAGTATTTCTCATGCAATTACCTCAACCCTCTGACACACATGTTTTGCCACATGCATCCTCTGCTATACGTCTTAAAAGCTGGGTGCCTTGTGCAGAACACATTTGGTTCCATCACATCATACTGTCATGCAAAGATATGTGACCCCACCCCAAAAACCTATCAGTATACAGTCTCCTTTAAGAGAAAAGAGCAAAGTTCCTGCGCACAGGTATCTCCCCTTGTCTTATATTGCACTTCAGAGCCCACAAGTATGTAAGATAAAGTGGTTGCTTGGAAAAGGTGGAAGCCTTTGTTTTGTGGACTGAGTTTAAAAAGCACGGAATGCTATATTTCATAAGGCAGGTAATACAAAGCCTGAGTGGCTTGCTGAGCACCCCTGTGCTGGGGGAATGGGCAAAAAGGCTGAATTAGGTCAATGAAGGATCAAGTGTTCCAATACCAAACTTCACAGCTGAATACATTACAAAGTGATCTACTGAGGGGCAAGAGGACTGCTAGACAAAATGTGTTACATTACAAAACAATACTATATAATTTGCCTGTTTGGTTTTGGAAAAAGATTTGTCTCCTGTCAGCACTACTATAAAATGTCTGTATCTCTCTGCTTACACATAAAGTACACAAATTTTTTGAAATATCTTAAAATATGAAAATATAGGGAGCTACACTGTGTATGTTGAATATCCCACAAATATAGCTGCTCTGGAAGAGTAAAGGAAATAAGAACAGTTTTGAAGCCTAAGTACATCCTTTTCACATAGATACCAGCTAAAACACAAATTATTTTATGCAAAATAAAAATAAGGTAGTTATATTCCCTCGATCTGCAGAATCAAAAATTAAGCAGGCACTCTTCTAAGCTGCTCAGAATCCTCCTGTAACTTTCATAACCTGCAGCTCCACTTGTGAGATGCATTAAGCTTCACCTTCCCCTTCAGTTCTCAGGCTCAACAATACTCAGCGGGCAGTCATATATTTAGCAAGAGATCTTATCCTTCACTGTTGAAAGAATACCGGGTATTGACTGATGAATGGAAGATAAACCACAAGAGGGTTGTCCATTCAGGCAGGGCTGAGTGACACTGACAGAACCCTGCATGAAAACTCATTTTGTGCCTGCCTGTACAATATGTAGTTTGCAGAGAGCGTTGTTCTCCAATGATATCAAACCCTTCTCAGTATGAAGCCCTCTCCCTTTATTCCCTTCAACAGAATTGTCCAGTTTGTAAAACAGAAAATCCTCAAAGTGTAGAAATGTTATTATGATCTAAAATTCAAGTTCAGATGTAGACTGCCTTTCTTGTTTGCCACAAAGTAAACCAGGTGCAGCCATTCCACATTTCTAAATAGAGAAACTTGAAAGGGCAATGGGACAAGAGCTGGGGGAAGAAGAATCCAGGAGGCAGGCTAAAAGCATGTAATGGAATAGTAACCAGCAATCTACTTAATATTACCCATCCTAACAAAATATTCCTTCAACTGGCCAAACCCAGAGTGGTGCTTACTGACAACGGTAACTCCAAATATCACTAGAGATGATGAGCACAAAAGGCAATGTTCATTTTGTTTCCTATGCATAACATTACCTATCTAATTAACTCAATTTAACAGGATACACACTATTGGTAACCAAGACAAGTCCATTTTGGTAGTGAACCCTGAATAATCAAAACTTCCATTCCTTAACAATTCTTAGCCAGAAGCCTTCTTTAGCAATTACATAGCCTGCCCCCCTCAGGTTTTAACAACAGGTATTTGGGTTCAGTAACTAATAAGTAGACCTTTACCTCATCAAGACCAGCAAAACAGCTCTACAGGTCTGCTTAGCTAAAGGCTTTATTGTTTACTCCTATGAATATTAAAAAATCCCAAGGCTGCTAAAAAGGGTTACACATTCAGTTCCAGCTTGTTATAACAGATACTGGCTAATAAGTGGCAATCCCTTGTGTCCACACAGCTCTTCTCAGCTGATGATCAAGGGCTGCCTAGCTGACACTGAGAATGAAGCAGGGGAAAAATGCAGTAGAAGTGTGGGCTCAGAGTGTCTTTTAACTGGGAGTCCTGTGTGCCACAAATGCTAAAGGAGATGAGAAATCCCTTCGAAACCAGGAATACTCAGTGGACATCACAGGACTGCCAGTTATACAAAAACCTCTCAAAAATAGTTCTAGCTGCTATATTCAGCCTTCTGTTGAAATAATTTTTACACACAACAAACCTAAAAACAAACATGCCTACTCTGATGAAACTCTTTCCTTGAGAGAATTCTAGTGATGCACGCAGTTCTTCATATATCTGAGCTAATATAGTTAGCATCAAGTATGCTATAAAATCAGAATCTGCAAAGAAACTGGAAGCTTCAGAACAGGGCCAAATTCAGAAACACAGGAGTTGTTTGAAAGCTTGGTCATTTAATATATTTTCCAATTTTAACAGAAAGAGCAAGGAGTTACTTAATTCAGTAGTTTTGCAGGAGTACTTTTTACAGTGGGCCATCAATCACGACGTCCAAAGCCAAAGCATACTTTCACTGTACGTATTTGCAATTTGTATTTGTGTGTAAATCCTGTGCTTGCAATCTTTCACAGTAACTTGATTAAAGCAAGACAAAGAGACAGACGTTAGAAATCTCTCCTTCAGAAGACAGTTTCTTTTCTATCGTCTAAATCCTTAAACTGCATAACTTATTTATGAAACTGTAAGTCATATGTACCTGTTAGGGACTTCACAGTACATATTAGGATATGAATATACACTAAGATGCCAATAATATACTACATCAAGACTTTTATTTTCTGCCACCAAAACTATAGTGCTACCAGCCAGCTCCTCTACGAAGTTTATGAACGGCTCACATAACCCTGCAGTGCATACCTTTTATGTGCTACTGTTGTTACTTCTCAAACAAGATTACCATGCTTCATAAACATGAAGAATTGAAGTAAATCATTATGTACTTGTTTCCATTTATAAGAATAAAATTTTAGCTATGCCTCTAGGAAACATGGCCAGTTGTAACACACACCATAATTATCAAAGAGCTTTAGTAACAAACAAGCAAATCCAAATATACCTAACACACTGAGGAGTATACCTATAACAGGACTGAGGAGGAGAGAATTAAGACAAGACACCCTCACTTTAACAAAATGTCAGATTTCTCAGAAAGCCTCCCCATCTAAGATTTCAGTGTACTCCAGACAAGTTAAATCCAAGCCATCACTCAGATGGTGGGCTCCTAATAGCAGCTACTCACCTAATTTGTGATTCACTCTCTTTGGTCAGATAACACAGGGATAATTCCTATCCCTTCTAGAATAGGAAGTAGTTATGACACTGGCTAACTACAGTTCTTTCCAGAATCTAATACCTTCAGTGAAGAAATATAACCGAACTTACAAAAAGCAGAAGTATTTAGCTAGAATGTAATATTCAAGCACATTTTTTACTTTGATGTGCTCATGTGGGAAGATTGCAAGAGATAATTCTTTTACGTTCAGGCTTGTTCCTCAGGATATGTGAGGCTTCACTGAATTAATTTAAGGGGCATCTGAATAATATATTTATCTATGACATAAATATCTCTGTGTTGGAAGAACTGTTAAATAACTACCTCTACTGTAGAATTAAAGATCAATTGTTATTGCCAGGCAGCTCTGCATTGATTCTAGGTCATTTGAATTTATGTTGCCCTAGAAAACTCTAAACACTTCATCAAAAACTGAAAATTCATGTATTCAGCTAGTGGCCATCTATTGGAAACTTGCACATTAGAGCTTATGGGCAGAAAGGTGATTAATTAGCTTTTGCATGGAGAAAACAAAAGAGGGAATGGCCATGGATGCTATTTATTTAGACTTCATTAAAAGCATTTGACACCATCTCCTACAGCACCCTCCTGGAAAAAGTGGCTGCTCATGGGTTGAATTGGTGTACACTTCGTTGGATGAAAAACTGACTGGTTGGGTGGGCCCAGAGGGAGATGGTGAATGGAACTGAATGCAATTGGCAGCCAGTGGAGTTCCCTATGGGGCCAGTCCTGTTAAGTAACTTAACAGATGATTTGAATGAGGAAGATGATAGAATCCACCCCCTGTTGTTTTGCAGATGGCACTAAGTTGGGTGGGAGCTTTGATCTGCTGGAGGGTAGGAAGGCTCTGCAGAGGGATCTTGACTGGATCGCTGGGCTGAGGAAAACTGCATGAGGTTCAATAAGGTGAACTGATAGGTTCTGCACTTGTGTAACAATAAACCCATGCAGTGCTACAGGCTGAGGGCACATTGGCTTGAGAGATGCCCAGCAGAAAGGGACTTAGAGGTGCTGTTTGACAGACAGCTGGATATGAGCCAGCAGTGTGCTCAGGCGGTCAATGGTATCCTGGCCTGTATCAGGAACAGTGTGTCCAGCAGGACCAGGGCAGTAGTTGTCCCCCTGTACCCAGCACTGGTGAGAAGCATATCCAGAAATGGGCTGTGAAGCTGATGAAGTGTCTAGAGAGTAATTCTAAGGAGTGGCTGAGAGACCTAGGGTTGTTTAGCCTAAAGAAGAGGAAGCTCATGGGGAACCTCATTGCTCTCTACAACTACCTGAAAGGAGGTTGTAACAAGGTGGGGGCCTGTCTCTTCTGTTGTGACTCAAATAGAAGGATGAGAGGAAATGGCCTCGAGTTGGAAATTCAAAGCAGGGATTAGGAAAAAAAAAAATCACTGCAAAAAAAGTGGACAGGCATTGGAATAAGTCGCCCAGGGAAGTGATGGAGTGACCATCTCTAAAAGTGTTCAAGAGGTGTCTGAATGAAACACTTGAGGATGTTGTTTGGGGGTGATTATGATGTTGCTGGGTTGATTGTTGGACTGCATGACTGTGAAAGTTTCTTCTAATCTTGATGATTCTGTTTTTCTGTAATATTTTCTCATGACATGACATTGGGCATGCAACTGTCATCCACAGCTAATGAGTGCTACCGTTTACTTGATATTACTGCACAGTCAAAAGTTATTAGATTGCTTTAAGAATAAGATATTTAAATAATGTGTCATAGCTTTTATCTTGCACTGCTTCAAAACTTTAAGGAAAAACATGTTTAAATAAAAAAATGTATAAAAACATTTGCTTTCATGGGAATCCTATTTTCATCAGGTTCCCAAATTCACTGTTCCAAAGGTTATGCAAAAGTGGAACATTACATGTAACACATACTCTAGTAGGGTAAGGAATTTTTTTTAGAAATATGTAGTCTGTCCAAGGGTTAGCTCAATGCAAAGTTAACTCAGAACATTAATACAAGTATAAAACTCCACATCAGTATGCTACACGAGCCCACAATGAATACACATGCATTCCCTGGACTAAAGATATCAGCAAGTATAACTTAATCTACTGCTGTAGCAAAAAAAGCTGCACTCATATTACTTCTCCATTCAATTAGCACTAGGGAAAATACTACATTAGGTCAAGTGAACTGATTTTTTTCCTTCATGTAGAATGCTAGGGAAGACAGTTTGGTGGACTTCTTAAGGACCACAGTAAAGAGTACAGAGACCTCATTAAGCTTTTAGGCAGAGACACGAATAAAATAGCGATATGAATGGAAAGATAGATATTGAGCTACGAGTTAGAAGATAAGAGTTTATACCTAAACCAAACCAGAGCTCAACTCAAATGACCTTGAAAAGTGTTTTCTCCTCTCTGTGCTTCTGTTTCCTCATGTACATAAACAATGATGCTGACTCCACCTCACAAGCTACTTTGAGATCGAGGCATTATTGGAAACCAAATTCACATTTGTACCCAGGTGATATAACTCAGTTGGAATGAAATTTCTTCTCAGAAGCAACTACAAGGTCAAGTGCTTTTCTAATTGGCTGACCAGACTGATTCCTCCTAAAGTACGAAGTTAATAAATAAAAAACCCTAGCTAGTCAGGATGAACTCTAGTCACACTTTCAGAAAAAGGAGGATTTTAGAAATGTTATGGAAGAGTTCAGCGGCTATATTCACAGTCACTTTGAATGTATCACTAACTAGATCATCGACATTTTCTTTTGACTTTTTAAACATAAGACAGGCAGAAATAACCTTATTTACATAATTACAATTATGCATAGTAATGAGATTCCATCTTACAGATATAACAGCTTCCCTAAACACAAAGGGAAAGAGCAGGTCTGCAAATATAAGCCTTAGAAGAAAAACATTCTTAACAGTTAATATGTTTCTATACAAACTGTGCAATTTAGAAACTTGTCAAAAAACTATATAAATACAAATATTCTATTTATTCTGCATGCTAATAGTTCAATTATTTTGTTTAAATCTTCTAACAAAGTATTTGCCTTTTTATTTAAGGACATGCCCTGCAATCTACATTTTTCTTTCTCTAATCAATGTCAAAATATGTAAAGATGTGCCTGACTTTATATACGGTGCTTGCTGAAGAAGTGAGTACAGTTATACAAATTCATAAAGACTACATAAACTGAAAGTTTCCATATGGTTTTTCATCAAAACAATAAAGTTCCCAAAGACTCAGCTTGCTCACTTTGGTCCGGAAAGAGCCCATATATGCAAATACAATAGTCTCAAAGTTTCTGAAATTCAAGCCTGCAAACAACTGACTGTAAAAAATTTTCTTAAAGAAACAAACCAGCTAATCCACTCATTCAGTATATATGTGGGTTACTGCACACTAGAGGTTGTTTTCAGCAAGTTTCAATTGTGAATTTTCACATTGTTAATTTTCAGTCTGTTTTGTGCTACCCGAAGACGTAATAGGTATCCAAAGATGTCCTCTTCCTGCTCAGAGACTGTCATAACACAGAAGGATGGAAGATGTGAATGATGAGCAAATGGTAAAAAGGTAAATTTCACAGGCACACAGAAAGATTAGGTCGGAAAGGACCACTGGAGGATTTCTAGCCCAACCTGGTGCTCTAAGCAGAACTAACTCAGGTTAGGAAACTCAATATCCAATGTAACCAAACTATTGACTTCTACAAGGATGGAGATTCTTCAGTCTCTTTGAGCTTTTTCCAGGGCTTCAGCTTCCTCATAGCAAAGAATTATTTTCTCCTTTTT
The DNA here is from genome assembly GCA_013399895.1 of Serilophus lunatus. Classification (NCBI taxonomy): domain Eukaryota; kingdom Metazoa; phylum Chordata; class Aves; order Passeriformes; family Eurylaimidae; genus Serilophus; species Serilophus lunatus. The sequence goes on from VXBA01002733.1 coordinate 467,754, forward strand.
TTTTTTTTTTTTCAGCTGGAGTTTCCTTTGTGGCATCCTGTAGCTGTTATCCCTTGTAGCCTTGCCTTACTCTTCTGCCATGCATATATCTTCTTTTCTACTATCTCTTTGTAAACTGTTGTCAAAATCAACTGAGCCTGACTCAGTCTAAGCAACATAGTAGAAGGGGATCTCTAGAAAATATAGAAATAATACACATGAGCTGATCTTAGTGTAAAGATGCTTGTACCTAAGACAGTGCTCACTGGCAAGAACATGGGGAAAAATACTTATAACTCTCTGCTCTTAAGAAATGAGGGATACTGAGGTTAAGTAGCAGTTAAGTCCTGTTTGTAGATAGCCTTTTTCAAGTACATAGTCAACCCTAAAACATTTCACTTCCATTTGAGAAAATTATTAAAACTACTCTAGATAAATCACAGAAGATATTTATTTGGTTTGTTTTTTTATTTATTTTTTTATTTTTGCGAGAGGAATTCCTATACATTAAAAAAGCAATGCACTTGAAGAGAATAGGGAGGTCCCTGTACACACAGGAAAGTTTGAAGAGGGTTTCAATTGACACAAAGTATTTTTTCAAAGAGTAAAGACAGTTGTGTTTTCAGAAAACTTAGAACAATATCACTAACATAGCAGTATTAAAAGACAGATTGTTGCTTATCTCCAGAAGAAGATGGAGGGGGTAAAGCCAAGTTTGGTTTAAACAGGAGCACATGAATGAAACTAAATATTTTTCCATTTAAAATCACTCCAGATTAGAGCATTTGGCACTACATACAGTAGAAAGGACCTAAAATATTACAGCCCTATTTTCTATTTTAATGGATAATTGGTAATACTAGATTACAGGATTTGCAGGTTCCAAGTGGTGTATTTTTGTAGGGAAGAGCCTCCTTTCTTTCAGGCTTAATAAGCTTGGCCTATATCAGCTTTTCTCACATCAGTCCAAGTGTCACATTTGGGTTGGGGGAAGCTTGTTAGCAGTAATTACCAGCAGTAGGTTCTATTATTTGCCAAAGTAATTTTCCCTGCTAAGTACCACCAAAACTGCCTCAAGCCTTTAATTTTTTTTGCCTTCCTCCGCTTCCTTTTAAGCGGGTGCATTTTCCCATGATACTGCCCTGCACGGTGCGAGACGGGGCAGAGGGAGGCTCTGGGTATCAATGTGATCTTGAGAGATGGGGTCAGCCCTAGCGAAAGCCTTTCACAAACAGATCCTGAACCTTATTAGAGATGCAAATCCACTCTCTAAGTGAGGATTGTTTCGGCTGTATAATGGAGCCCGAGGAATTCCTGGGCAGCCCGCTTTTCAGCGCCCGTCTTTTGTCTGTGCCTTAGCAAATTTCTGCAGCCTGTTTAAACCCCAGCCATTGTCCCCATGGCTTCATTGATTTCTCTCCCTGCCACCAGCTCACAATGGGCTGATATGAACATCTTTGTTACTGCTTTTGTACTGTATATCAGAGTAATGTTTCAGCAGATTGAGGCCTAGAAGGAAGAATTAAACCTGTACTACATACAGCATGATGAATTGCCGGATTTACATATCATTTCAGAGGGTATTTCTGGTGCTTCTTTCTGAATGGTGTTGTGTCTCGAAGGATGTAGTCAAGGGATGAAGTGACAGAAAAGGAAGTGATTTAGATATTCACTGACAGCTTAATACAAGATGTGGATAAATTGTGCCCATTCTCCCATTGCATCCTTCCATGTTATTAAATAGGTAGGCGGAGGTGTATGCACCCATACCCTGTGGATCTGCCATGTCAGGCTGTGCACTATGGCCAGTAGAAAGAAGGGTATGGAAGATTTAGCTTATTGAATAGAAGCTTGCTCTGAAACAACCTAAAGGTGCCAGGGCACAATAGCCTGGTGTTTTGATCCTACTGTTCTTGGCCAAAAGATAAACTGCTGATCAAGTCAGGCCTTGACATTACACAAGCAACATATTTCCAGGTCCTGACATACTGTGCAGCACACTTCTAAAGAAAACAGCTTTGCTCAATGTGAAACTGCTCGACTTGAATCGGCCTAATACCACTCAAAATTATCTGCAGCCTTAAAGGCCCATTAAAGGCTTGGGTGTTTTTGTTTTCCAAAATTTACTTTGCATCCAGAAACCAAAAGACCAGATATTTATTTCTGCACCTACTATCAACTGCATTTTGAAATTTTTTACAACTTTTTTTTAGTTTATCTTCATAAATCCCTATCATTCTAAAACTGTGTTGCTTATAATGGACTTAAGAATACTTCTTAGGAGAAGTAAATTCCATTGTTTAAATTCATAAGGCTTGACAGTGTTTACATAGTTTATAAATGTGAATCACAATCCACATATGGATCATATTTTGTGTAATTGGCACTAAATGTAATAAGAATAGATAAGTAAATAAGTCTGCAAAATGGTGGCGTAACAGTAGAAATAATAAGCAGTAATTTCAAAGTTTTCAAATCAAGAAAAAATTTATATTGACATTAAATCAAAATAAAAAATGTACATAGGATGCAAGTTCTTTCCGTAGAGGGTAGGGCTAAATATTACCCTCAAAAATGAGGCATACACGCTTTTCCTTCCTATCTTGCAAAATACCTCAAATTGAAATATGGTACAGAGATTTGAGGGGGAAAAAATTCAATAGCAAAGGCCAAAACAATGAGATTTTATAATGGCTCTAATACTATTTCTTAACCATAGACATTTCTTTGTGTTAGAAATCAATATTTTCAAAGAGCAGAACTTTTGTTCATTTCTGCCCACAACATCTGCTAACAGCCAGACAGATTAAACACAACAATCATCTGTTGGAAGAGTCCAGAGGACAACCACTAAGATGATCAGAGGGATGGAACACCTCTCCTATGAAGACAGGCTGCAAGAGTTGGTGCTGTTCATCCTGGGGAAAAAAAAAAGACTCTGGAAAGACCTTACAGCAGCCTCCCAGTACCTAAAGGGAGGCTGTAAGAGAGAAGGAGAGGACGTGTAGTGACAGAACAAGAGGGAGCAGCCTTAAACTGAAGAGGCAGAGGTTTAGATTAGACATTAAGAAGAAATTCTTTACTGTGAGTGTGGCAAGGTACTGGAACAGGTTGCCCCAAGAGGTTGTGGACTCCTCATACTCAGAAGCTTTCAAGACCAGGCAGGATGGGACTCTGAGAAACCTGCTCTAGCAAAAGGTTCCCTGCCCATGGCAGAGGGTTGGAGCTAGATGGTCATCAAGGTCCCTTCAAATGCAAACCATTGTATGAGTTATCTAGAAAGAGAAGATATCTGCTTGAATTTTTATTGCAATAGTGCTGTACTTGCTGTAGACAGCAAAAGAGTCAGGTTTGAAAGAATCAATTGATAGATGTGATGAGCAGTTTTCATGACTGTGTTTGACTACATGGTTCAGTGTTGTTATTTATGTCTAAAAGGGTCTAAAATCCATGCAACATAGACTCCAGCAAGAATACTACTTCAGTCTTTGCCTTAGTAAGTAGTAGCCTTGGATTAGATGGACCATTTATACCATGAATGACTATTAGCAGAAAATCCAGGACACTTTGGTAGTTGCTTACAAGGTTAGACATCCATCCTGCCCCAATTTTTTCTCAAGATATCCTTCATCATGAAACCGGGATTTCTGGCTCGATATTTACCAAGCTCATTAATTCACTTCTAGTCATTTCAAACTTCACAGACACAGATACAAATTTTCACTTGGAACAGAAAGTGCATTACTAAGAGAATTTCTTTACAGCAGGTAGGTATCAAAGCTGGCTACGCAAGTACAAACAAAATTGGCAAGGCAAGGTGGCCTGACACACATTATATTAGTCAGCCATAACAGTTATTTGACTTCTTTCCCATGATCATCTGTTAACCATTTCAGTTTCCTTACAGGTATTACATACAGTACACTGTACAAATTCAAAAACTACTCTAGAAAATAAAGTGGAATTATGCAAACAGTTTTTTGTGCTATATTATTTCATTTTTTGGAACAATATGGAATGTGTAAACTTGAAGGCAGCAACTCCTACCAAAGTGTGTTTAAAATAGTTGTATGTGTAACTTTGGCAAACAGGTGAATTGAAAAGCTGGTATGTCTTTACATAGAATAGGACTGGTTCAGACAGTTGTTACTCATTACTGCTAATTTTGTTTTGAATTAACAATGCAAAACCGACATGGTTTATTTGAGAACAGACATCAGTCAACCATAACTGAAGTAAAAAGCATCCACCCACCCTGCCCCCTACAAATGCAAGTTGTTGAAGTCAAGCTCGGTTCATTTCCCAATTTACTGGCAGAATTACTCTAGCAAACCAGCCCATAAACAAACTCTCTTACACTTAGAGGCTAGTCCTGGATGTATTCTTTGTGAAAAACTGTCTCAGATAATTTTCAGAGTACTTTTGTAATACTTTATTTCAATAAATAGGTAGTCTATCCAAACAGATTTTATTTCATTTATCTTATTATTTATTTATAGTACAATGAAATAAATATTTCTCTAATCTAGTCATAGGTTGTTAATTAACATCTATCATCAAGAAAGCCAACAGCCAGTGTATTCTATATTGTTAACAAGACATACTTACTGAAAACTAAGTCACCTTAATTACCTCTGAGAGTTTAATTTCTAAATGTGAGACATACTTCTTCTAGGTAGTTTAATACAAGTCACATTTCTTTCGTAACATAGTCCTGATAACCTGTTAAAACTACCAAATCATGGTTATGTAGACCCCCCCCCCCATAAAATAACTACTCTTCTCTTCTTAGTCCATTTTACATCTGCTATTATCGTCCCAGGACTATGTTGGGTTTTTTTTCCCTTTTCCAAAATGTTTTCTTTTTAACACGAGAAAGAAATCTATTTAAGACTGTCTCCAGCACTGCACGTTTTGACAAAATCAGTCCTTTTCATCTTTATGTCAATGTTGCAGCACATTCTGCAAGGAATCAGGAATTCACATTTATTTAATCGCCAGAAATGTTTATTGGAACTAAAGCTTGCACTTTTAAATCACGTGAAGACATACTGAAAGTTGTCACATACACAATTAGAGGGCAGACTTCTGTTCCTTACAGAAAGGAAAGACAAGAAGTAAAACACAAGTCCATCAAATAAACAAAAACCTCAGCAAACCAAAAGTTTGGCAATGTGCAGTTTGGTAAACTGCTATTGACTTAGAAACTGTTAGAAACTATAGTAACTATTTCGTGACACAAAAGCCTATTGGATAACCTGTCAAGCCTGCAGGTATGCCTACATCTTGAAATGCAGGGTCCCAAATTCTGATCTAGGTTTTGTTTCTGTGAGTAGAGATCTGAAGTCTCTGGCTTTTGAAGGAAGAAAGGTGAAGTAAAGAAAAACTGACCAAAATGCTTACTTCTAGCATTAACAGCTACTTGGAGCATACAGCTCAATCTTTCATGCTTCCAGTGCTGAAGACAAAGAAACAAACCGTGGCACTTAGAAATTTCTGGACTTCATGAATGAAGGGCCACATCCTCCTCTTCAGCATGAGCAGTCATTTCCAAGGCAGATATGAAGTATTCTCTATATCCCATAGGGGTTTTTTAGCTAACACCATGGAAAGCCTTATTTAAGGGTGTTTGTTTAGGTATTTTTTCCTGTTTGGTTGGTTGGAATTTTTTGACTGCTCACTCTTTATGCTTAGTTGTCAATTTGTAAGGTTCAGGATGTCAATGTTACACAAACCAAAACCAGGAGAATTTAACTTTGCTATAAATACGACTGCTTTACTTGCAGAGCAGCCTATTTTTAGAGCTTCAGAGAAAAATAACAGTTACACACACACACAACATTACAAATTACTCATCAAGAAGTGGGGAGGGTGACATACCCTCTTTTTCCATAAATCACAGGGTTCAACAGAGTACAGCTTAACACTAGCAAACAGATCTCCCTAAGTATATCAGCACTTCGGACAAAGCCATGCTTTGTCTCACAGGCTTAAACTCCCACCTCCAAAACCTCTCCTGTTTTATTATATAGCCTACTCTTACAGAGTATCTACCAGTGCCTTAAACAACTTTTGTTTCCCATCATCACTCCACACCTGGAAAACATATCTATGCTTTCACTCACTCTTTGGACCATTATAACACATCTCCTACCTTCTAGCCTTCATTTGCTCATAAGCATGATACATTGTTTTAAGTATCACAAGATGCCACAAAACTGGAGACCAATTAAAAAGAAATATAAAAAAACCTCTGCAAAAGTGAAACAAAACGAAGTGCAGACCACATTTTTTGTCACCTAGAAACATTAGGCAGTTCCTTTGGAAACACATGTATAAACAAAACTTTTGCTAAGATTCTGCAATGAGTCAAGGGTCTGCCTTACTTATCCTAGAATCCTAAGAGGATCAATCTAGGTGTGATGCACAGCAATCCAGGATGTCTGGGGGATGAACTGTTCATCAGATGTGAACCTTTATATTGCTTGTACTCTGTGCATTTTCATCATATAGTTATTAAGCAGTTCTCACTTCATCTTCCTTAGATAAATCCAGCTTTTCAGTACTTTGTTACCACCCAGCTTTAGCTCCTGAGGGATCCAGTTGTTCCTCATGAAAAGGAGTAATCTTTATATCTCAATTTATACACCCAGATCCCTCAGTATTTGAAAGGCATTCTCATTCTTTATTCTGTATTAAAAAGTAATTCTCTGGAATACTCCATTTCTCAAATGCTATTCAAGGAGAAAATGCAGTGTTAGGGGCATTTCCATAGCTGGTATGGCAAGTAAAACCACCTGTGGTTAGTCCCTTACAACAGGAATAACCACAGGGATTTCAGGTGAACAGAATGTGCTCACTCCTTTTTCCTTTATTGACAGTAACTGGGCTCACTACAGCATTAGCCTGGATAACATGACTAACTTTGGGATAATGTGGCAGTATTCTTCATCCTTATCTTGTCCCAGGATCCAACATCATCTCTCACATTATTCTCTCAAAATTTTCATTTAAGACACAATGGTCCAAGAGACGGGTTTCTTTAATATCTATATAATAAAAAGCAGATTAATAGTATGAACATCGACCTGCAAGAAGGATAGGAAGCATAGATATTTCCTGTCTTATTACAATACCTACAGAGCCAGGTATTTAAAATATGAATATATGAGCTCTTGTACCATTCACAACTCTCCCAAAAGGAAATCAAGGAAAGGGAATAAATAAAGTCACAGTAAGTACTGTTTTGTGCTTTTTTTTTTTTTTTTTTAAGTAGCTGAAGTATGACTTATCACATCAGGTCTTATGATACAGTCCCCTTCAATATGGCATCTATGTCATCCCATGCAAACGCAAACAGAGATCATATGGAGCCCTAAGTATTGCTAAACAGAACCTTTCATATACTCCATTACTTCCAATAAAATTAAGCACAATCAGATAGCATTCAGGTGAATTACAATAGAGGTTTAAGTACAATTTAACTCTCAATAACACTTCTTGAGCAACATCTTCATTAACAGAACTTGACTGTACTGGAACAACATTGGGATTGTAAAGAGCACAGTCACAGCTGGCAAGTTAACTAAACTTGCTAGGTTAAAGAAGATAGGGTCAGGGACTGTCAGTCTGGGTGCAGCACCATGCTAGTTATAGCTGGGTTTCTTTTAGGACATACAGCAGTGACTCAATGCACCATGTGACTGTAATTGCATAATGAGAACAAGCTCAATCGCCAGGACCATGGTTCGCTTGCTGCAAAGGTAGATACCCAACTCAAAATGTTCTCACTCTGTGATTTTCTTTCCCTTATCTGTTCTGCCTAGTCTTTTACCTTATGCTCCCACACACAATTTATCACCTGAATGAGATTGAATGATTTAGGCAGCTGATATTGAGCATTTAATTTAAAATTATTAACAATATCTTACTGTAGGTAGTGTGTGGCTTTCCTCCATTTTAATGGATTTCAATTTATTTGTGCTTCGAGAGGGTCTTGTTGAGAGTGGAAATGGGGTGAGGTCAGGTCAAGCGACCTAAGGATAACCTAAGGGCTATGTGTTGAACACATACCTTTCAATAAAGGTCACATGCACAAAACCAAAAACCATACCTAACCACACATAATTACCTTGTACTTTCAAGTTACAAACCTTTTTCCCACAGCACTCTTTAAAAAAACTTCAGTTTTGAAATTCAGCAAATATTGGAAGCTTAATTGGGGGACTCTGAACAACATGTATACTAATTATTGATTTCCCCCCTTAAGCTTATTCAAAGGAAAAGAGATAATCCTCTTAAAGTTTTGCTCTAAGAACCTCTAGGAACACAGATAAAATAACCTCATAAGTAAGTATCCATTGAGAATTTATTTGCATTTCAGTGTAACAAGGCCTGATAGAGGGTCTGAACAGTGTTCTTGTAAAACCAAACATTGTTTGCTGAAGAACTGCTGCCCATACAGCTTTAAAATGCTGCTATATGATCAAGATCTAACAAGTTTTATAATAAACTGTTCTATCTAGTATTTAAAACCTGTTGGTTCGTTTACTTCAGTCAAGTTAATTCTAATGACTCGAAAGTGCATTTTTGTCACAGTGACACCTCATTTACCCTAGAGGTGGTTTGCTTGTAGCAGATGTTTAGCTTATTTTACTAATCTGTGCATAAATGTATTTCAAGGAATACAAGGCTTTCTTCCTATTTTTTTTTTCATCTTCAAAAAGTAATCTGTGTTTTTTCTTGTATTTCCCATCACCTTCTCTGTGTTTTCTATAATGTATATAATTATTGAAGTATTAAACGCAACATTTACTGTTGCTCAGAATCAGACACATTTACGCTTACATATCCTGTTCTTTAAGTCTGGATCATGAAAAAAATCAATATTTTAGTACAGGAACAATTTTTCATCTATGTCACTTTCCAAGTGCACCTCATAGTACTCTAATATACAGACATATTTCCTGTCACCTTCATTTATTAGTGAAGAGGTCTTAAATTAGAGAGGAAAGGTTTAATGAAAATAGTTTTCCACTTGCAAATGTCAGCTAACTTCTTATTTTCAACAAAGTATCTGACAGTATTTCTCAAAGCAGTGAGAACTGAAGCCTAGCAGTTCCCTTTCATCGTGGTCAATAACCACTGACTCGTGTCATTTTGTCAATACAAGAGATAGGAAAGTGAGAAAAACAGTAAATAAAATAATAATGAAAAAAACCCAACAAAACAAACAAAAAGCCCTCTTCCTCCCCCCCCAAAAAAAAACAAAAAAGAAAACCCAAACAAAACCAACAGCTTATGGATACTTTAATCTGGTGTGTTTTACACTTAGTAAGAGAAATTGGTGTTGATAGTAAGGCATCATGGTTCTCCTACAAGTGCAGTAGGTGGTAATTTGACATGTGATAATTAGAGATTCTATTTCTGACTAGTGAAAGTACTTCTAGCTATCAACTAACAGGTAATAATTACTAAGTTTTGATAATTTTAGCAATATCTAAGGAATATGTAAAACCTGATTAACATGACTGCTAAATAAACATAACTGTTGGATCCTCTTTTATTTTTCTTGGCTTTTTAATGAGGTACCACGAGTCTTGAAACTTTTTCTTATTACACAAATACTGTGAGAGTACAAGGAGTTATTTTTTCCATGGACATCATGCTCAAGTTACCATTGTGTTCCATGATTTCAGAGGCAGACCATGTCAAAAGCAGAGTAAAACCTAAGAGCAGCTATACTGACTGACATGCCTCTGTAAAAAGGGAAAGGAAACAATTGCTATGCCTTGTGCTGCTTTTTGTTTTCCCTTCTTCTACTGCAGCTGAAAGATGAAGGCCAGGATAGGTGGGCATTTTTAAAAGCAGAAGCAGAAATGCTCACTTCCCCATTACCATACCAATGGTCCTGCTCCACAGAATTGTCCTCTATCTACTTTCCTGGCACCAATTTCCCCTGCATCCTGGGCAGCAGCAAGCATTTCTCACCCTAGTTCAAGCCTTCATGTTGGAATGGTAAAAGCAGATGACAAGGAGACCTTCTTGTGGGTCTTTTGGTGTCCAGCAGGGTAAGGGGGAAGAGTGGCACAGTAATTATGGATGACATGCAAGCAACAGGGCCATAAAAGAGAGATATCCTCTAGCAGGTTACTGTCCTCAAAAATTATTCTAAATCTCCCTCACATACTTCTCACCTATTCTGAACTTTTGCTGACCTTTTTGTTTCCTCTTTTCCCTTTAAGAGAACAAGAACAGTTTTACTGTTTAGCTTACAGTGCCTGGACTCCTAAAAAGCACATGGTGAAACAACTACAGAATTTCTATGGCATGATGGCAACTATGGCATTATAGTTTCAAACATATATTTGTTTTACAAGATTCATTTGAGAGTTAATGAGTGCTAATGAGCTTATATTTTTCTTTTTTTTTTTTTCCTGCAAATATTCTGCAGTCACACCATCATAAAATTTTCTCTTCATCTGTGTATCTACTTTTCACAGAGAAAGCATTAAATGACTACATAGATCCTTTCTTGTTTCACTCAACTTAGAGAAATGCTAATGCCTGTGGAGAAGTTTCCATCTTCCAAGTTATTATACTGAAACCAGTAAGGACTACAGAGGAAAACTCAACTACATAATGGTGACACTAGGATGGAAAGTTTAGCTCAGTAGCAATATGAGAGGTAATCCAGAGCTAGGAAGTGCTGGGATTGGTTTGCATGAGAGCACTGCATTGGAAATGGCATAAATGCATGGAATAGATGGAACTGAAAGGACAGCTAAGAAAAAACATTTCAACTTAACTGTTCGTACACATTATATACCAGAGTGGGGAGTTCAATAAAAGAAAAATTCAGTTTCTTCTAGTGTTGACAGCAAGAGAACTAGTTCCTCTAATCATTAGCAGGCCCAGTAAGGACATGAAGATGAAGAACAGATGAAAGAACATGAGCAAACAGGTGAACTATTTTGGCAAACGTGCTTATCTCCAGACAGCTGCAATTTCAATGAATATGTACTAGACTGAACAGAGAGATGACAATGCCATTGCATGGTGACTGTCCAGTTTCTGAGGCCCTTATGCACTATGGCAAAGTGAAAAAGCAACTGCATAAAAGTTTCCTCAAAGTAGAATGGTCCTTTTTCTAATGAAAATCTAAGTTTTCTATTTTACAAGTAGATGTTGAAATCCAAGAGAAATGTAGTGGTCTGAGTTCTTGCCTGCAATTTGCTCTCAGTCAGTTTTAAAGATATTTGAAAGCAATATCATTCACCCCCGATCACATTGATTCATTCAGGGTAATGGCTTAAACCTGCACCTTCATCCCAGCCAAATGCCCTAATCAGTAAGTTATAGAGCATTAAATAATGATTTTATCTGTCTCTCAAATGGTTTGGTTTCATAAAAAAGTTTATAATGAAAATTCATTCAGTTGAAGATACCATAACAGCTGTAACACTAAAACCAAAAACAATTCCTCTTGAATTTGGCAGAGAAACACAGAACAATTACATCAAAATCACAAACCAACTACTTACAGTAAGAACAGAAAAAGCAACAAATTGTACAAATATTTCTAATTCAAGTCACAGTGCATCAAGACCAGTCCTGAGAAGATCTGTGTAAAATAAAAGATCTCAGATGGTAGACTTAATTTTCCCTATTTTACAGCTCCGTACCCAAGAAAAATATACATTTCTGATTCTAAAGTTACTCCTAAAATTTACTAGTTAGTAACTAACATTCTTCATTGATAAATGCAAAGTTCTGGTTTTTAGTAGATGTACAATGCAACACAAGTAAACTTATAGTATAAAAATTTCATATTTTTATTTATATGTAAAATTTTTTTCTTGTCTTGGAATAATTTTCCCTGTTCGTGACATAACACAGAAGATGCAAATATGGTCTAGTCATGAATCTTTATTTCCTAATGTGAATTCCTCAGTCTTAACGTTGTCCTTTTAACTTTCAGATTAAATTTAATACTCTTTGTATTGCATTGTTGTCCAAAATAAATTGAGTAATATCCAAAATCAAAGAAACAGCCAATTCTGACAAGTAAATCAACAATGCTTAAACATTGATGTTTGCTTTTTCAGTCAATTCAATATCAACCAACTAATCTTACAGGCAGGTAAAAACTAGTAAAAAAACTCAGCATATTACACCTGTCCATCCAGCCCTATTTTTCTTTTTTGGTATTTGTACTACGTTCAGTAGCTGTACTTCAAACAGGGTGAACACTGAGACAGATCCAAACTGAAGAAACTACAAATCTGTAATTATGACATAACTCTGCTCAGTGGACTGAAATAGTCCCAACATGGCTCTGCACTGATACTTCCAGTTCACAGATTGAGCACAGGTATCCACGACAGCCACACCAGCCTATTCACAGTTTCCTCCTGGATAATAACCCATGGAGTCCAATTAGTGCACAAATACTAAGCACATAAAATAGAAAAGAAGTCTCATCATTACATTGTTTTTCTGATATCCTAATTTTTGGGTGATCATTGATTTGTACAAAGGTGCGTATTTGATTATTTCTTAACAACAGCTACGTCTCATTTAAATAAATGAAAATACCCACCCACAATAACAGTATTGTTCTCTCAACAGGAAAGGAACCCCCTTAACCACGTATTTTGAAAGCAAGAATTCTTTCAAAGAAGTAAAATAGTGGCACTTACTCTGTAGAGACCAAAATAAACCATTTTTCAAGATCCTTGCAAAGAAAGCACCTCTCTCTACCATTTCCCCTTTCCTTCAGGAAGAAAAAAACCAACCAGCCACACTGTAATTTTAACCCCACTAAAGCTGACATGACTTATCACTCACAATTAACTCTACCTGTCTGATCAAAAGAAGAGCTTGCAGTTGCTGAAATTTCTGAATTAACCATTCTCTTTGCAAAATATATGCTTATACATTGATATCTTGAGGGTGAGATCCACTCTAAGTCCACAAATGGCCTAGAACATGCTTCTCAGTAATATGCACAGCATGTGCCTGTGGGATTGCTGAAGTTTTCATATTTGTTGCTAACAAATGTAGTCCATTTCTGTTGTTCACAAATCATTCATTAATAAATCCTGATTTCACACTGAAGATTCTATTAATAATTTATCTGACAATTGGAGAAATAATACGTCATTGTTAGAGTATAACAACTCAAAGTTTTTTTAATCAGGTCTATAGCAATTTTCAATAATTTCTCAACCCTTTATAAAGCCTTTACAAACACAAAACTTATATTAACAAAAAGACTAAGTCAAGGGTGGATTCAATTATACTTGCTAAGTACCATGGCTACTGTCTGCCAACCTTGTAGGGTTTTAATTTCATTTCTCAAATAAAACTTTTCTTTTAATAGAAAAGCAACCAACTTTATCAGGAAAACAGTTCACACAGAATTTTTAGCTGAATAGTTGCTTAAGGTTGCATTGTTTGCAAAATGTTCAGGAATCATACTGTCAGAAAAATATTGAAACAATGAACTATGTGATCTTTCATATTAGAGGATTTTCATGTTTGTGCACAGAGTTATTTGTAAATTACCTCTGTCTTGCCAGCTTTACATAGATTCCCCAGTAGCAATTACAGATGTGCAAAAGAAACAGGGACTGAGAACGGCACAAACTTGCAGGCACCTGGTAATTTATGTGTGATGTCTTCACTTCTGAGCACAGTATATTATCTTTCCAATTAGCTTTGCCTGGGCTCTTAAATTCTGTAGACTATATTGGGCTAAAGATTATTCTCATAGACAAAGTGAATAAATTGGAAAACAAATAAAAAGGAAAATATCAAGTTAAAAAACGCAGAGATGAAGAGAGAGAAGGATACTGAAAAAAAACAGTGGCAAGGGAAGAATTACAGTCCCAGACAGCAGCTCCAAAGTATGAAGCCTTCTTTTTACTAACAAAGTAACTCCCCACAGTCTGTAGCTCTGTAGAACACAAAGATATCACATTCAAGACATGAGATTATATTCTCTGTACACTAACGAGGTGACAGTTGCATTGCCATCTACTTAAATACACGAGATGGGCAAGGGCAGAGTATGCAGCAGGAAGTACAAGTAATTCAGGAACAGGGTTACCATTTCATGTTGTCTAACATTGGAGCTTGCTCTCAAGTCATGTATTTGTTGGTACTAAGTTCCACAAATGAGGTATGTGGCTAAAATGTACAGAACTTCTTCATGGTTTGCACCTGACTTTCTTTTGTGGTGCCTTTCATGTTGGGTACAGGGTATCTTATAATTACAGACTAAATTTTGACAGCATGTGTTCTTGCCAAAGTAGAATCTTAAGTGCAAAACTTATGACATAAATGCTATCCTCTGAGCTTTTTGCTTTTCATCTTCAGTAAAATATCATGTGGCTAACATTTTATCACTGTGGGAGAGATTTTGTGACATTTTAATATTTTACAAAATTTCACTACAATACAGATAAATTTTGTTGATGTTCTTACTTTCAGAACCATTGCTAGTCTGCTAATGTCAGATGTTAAGGTCAAAGTTCAGTTTGTGTCTGACTGCTGAGTGGTATTTGTTATCTGAAGAAAACAATCACCAGCATGATCTCATGTACTATGTATCCATCATGTTAACACTTTTCCACCATCCTTATCTCTTCCTCCAGGAAACCGTGTTTATGATATTCTTTCATTATCCCAGAGCAACTGTGGTGAAAGGTGAGAGAGTCCTTGATGAGACTAAGCACACAATGGGGCCCATGTTGAACTGATATGCAGGATGCTACACGATTTGCTAAGTAGGTTTGTGTCACAAGGCAATTATTCATTTAAAGCTAGCTGAAAACAATAACTTAAATATATTAGGAGGCTCATTTTTTACAGCTTTACTAGGGGTGGAATCACGTAGCCAGAGACTATTGCAAAGCAGCTTCATATACATTATTACTGCTGTAAGGATTTCCCATCCTTTACCAGTGACGCAGTCTCTAAGGACTATCACACGTTGTAAGGACCTTACCTGCAGAAAGACTGTGTTAGTAAGTTCTTCAAATGAGTCTTCACACATGATGTCATTCCCCAGAATTAAACCTTTGTCATCACAGTAATATCATTATAGCTGAGAATACCTTTTTTGTTTTCATACGAGACTGGAAGCTGTAATCATGCACTGAAAAGATATTTCCTCATACTTGTTATTGGAAAGGACATCTGATTTGGAGAAGGAAGTCTCTGAAATACCAGTATTTAATTGGCAAAACTGGAGCAAGTGTGATGTAAACTTTTTGTTTACTGTAACTGGTAGAAAGATTCTGTCTCTCTATATCCACCAAAAAGTATTTTAATATTGAGATAGGCCAGTGGCAAGCATGTTTTTCACCTTCTTTTTTTTCTTTTTATCTGTAATTGTCTCATCTTTTCCATATATTCACCTAGTACTAATTTCTATCTTTTTCTTCTCAGTGTAATTGACAAATTATTAAAAGAAAAAAAAGTATGCTATTTTAACTTGTTAATCTTTTCCCCATAAGTATCTATCTATCTATCTATCTATCTATCTATCTATCTATCTATCTATCTATCTATCTATCTATCTATCTATCTATCTATCTATCTCTTGTAATCATCAATCCCTATCACATCAACATGACCCACATACTATAAGTTCATACCTTACAACTTATCTAAGGTGGGAAAGGGATTATTAGCCCCCTATGCCTAGCATGCAAAGGCAAACTGGTTTTTTACAAAGGACTACTGAAGTCAGCAACTATTGGAGGATTTGAACCTCGGCCTCAGGTTACTGGATCATTGAATAATTTTCCTCTCATTTATTTCTTGCAGTGTTGTAATTTCACTGAATACTGAATATAATGCACGAGAAAAAATATTGAATGCTTCCAGTTTTAGTTGGAGTTCAACTCAGAGTAGCTCAATAAAAGACCTGCTTAAAAGCATAACATCGCATATAATACAGTTATTATTTTATGTTTAAATTTTTTAAGAGGATTCGTAACCATGAGATGATAGAAATGTTGTAACAAGTACACAGCATTGAAAGTTTAGGAGTATTTGGAACACATACTTTGGTTCTAGTTTCTGTCCTCTTTTATGTCCTATATAATTTAGAGTTTTATCAGCCTTATTTTATAAACACATATAGCTTCAGTTCCTCTTCTGAGAAGTGCTGCTTTCAACACTCTTGAAGTTTTGTCAACACCTCACCTACAATGCCTCTGATAATCATTCAGGTAGCACTGTGACTACTACTGTCACACCTACATCATTTCACAGGAGCTAAAATTTGGGAGACAATAATCACTGAACTGAAATGTTCAGATTAATGCTATTCCTGTAGTAAGAGGTTCACAGCTGCCATACTGATTTGGGTAGATATGGAACGCACTACAGAATACACTAAGATGTCCTGCAGTACTGACAGATGCTAACTACACACATATGTAAACATCTGGTATAATCTCCTTCCAATTAAGTGTAGTTTGTTGGGGGGTTTTTTAATACTGTTGAGATTTTTTAAAATGCAATTTGTCCTTTAGCAGTAGAATTTGTTCTCTAGAACTATAAAGCTAGTATTTGATTTTTTAAAATAAAACATTAAAAGAGCAATGCTGCAAGAAGCCCAAGAGTGGGGTTTGATTTTACCAAGAGACTCATATAAATTGACAATGCTGAAACATGTTTTGTTTTGACTTTCAGAAGGAAAGGTCTGTGTCTTATCGCTGGAAATCCTGTAGAGATCTTCTTTTTTCTTTGGAACCCCCTATCACTTGCTGAGGAGGAAATTGCTCATGAAATCATGTGCTGTAAAGAAACAGAAGACAGTCCTTCTCCCAAAGGTGAAGTGAACTGTTTGCATAACATTCACAGACCTCAATAGCCCAGTAAATGGGGCTCTTAGACCTGGAAATTGTTCCCTCCTATATTCTGTAGCTCTGCAATAGGAAGGTGAACCTTAACAGTACAACCAAGATATACCTAACATACAACCCTTTACTCCTACCTCTCAAAATCTCTCAAGTATTCATGAATAATTAATTGACACATGCAGTTTGCTATTCAGCACAGTAAGAAATTCTGAAGCATCAGAGACATTTATTGTGAAGCCTGGAGAGAAACAGAATTGTTATCATTAGACTTTGTGGTGCATTTGGATTATAATGATGCTAGAGCATTCAGCTCTGGTTGCTATTTTAGAAGAAGAAAGGACATTGTTGAGATTGATAAGGTCAACAAAATGATAGTAACTAATTCAAAAGTGAGATGTCAGTGACTGAAGTTCTAAGAAAAGGATTAACCTATAAGCAATTTAGGTGGAATGTGTTTTTCAGTACACAAAGGGTAACTGACATAGAGGATGAAGTAAATTGGCAAGGTCAGCATCAAATGAGCTAAGAAATCAAGAAGAAATGGGATAACACTCCTAAAAAGCACAAAATAAAACAATGCCTAGCATTAGGGAAAAGAATCAACAACAACAACAGATTACATCCATTTTCAAAGTTGACAAACACAGGATAAAAGTGAAAGGTACAGAGTGTCCTTGTTCTTATGGGAAATACAAAAATACAGATTCAGATTACAAAGCCTAGTAACCGAGTATTTGTGAATTCAGATACAATTTCTAGGCAGAGAAGGTGATGACAGGTGTTGGCATTCTTTTTACCATACCATACCATACCATACCATACCATACCATACCATACCATACCATACCATACCATACCATACCATACTATACTATACTATACTATACTATACTATACTATACTAGCACAACAAAAAAAACTTCATTCTTTTTCTCTTCTGTTGCAGTGTCGGCCAGCAGCTCAGAGAAAAGGTCTGAGGAGAGAAAGGATGAGGACCCAGTTTTATACTACTGTAGAGAGAAAGACCTCAGTATGAACCATAATGCTCATTTCACAGAACACCAATCCCTTGAAATCTCAGGCATTGAACTAAAGAAGGCTCTGTCAACCTCTTTAGTAGAGATTAACACTTAGTATCGACTATAACATTAACTAATAAATTAATCCAAGGTCAAAGAATGGGACCACTAGCGTTGAAATTTCCAAAAAGGAACATAACCTTTGGAGAAATCCAAACAGACCTTTGCCTTTTATTTACAATACTGAGCACCAGAAGTACCCAGTATGGAAGGATATTTGAATAGTCAGGTCTGATAATAGCTGGTTACGGTGTTCTTCACATAGTTTAATTACTAATTATTATTTAAATTGATTATGAAAGTTTGTAATAACTGTGAAAAGTGAAGAATAATCTACACCATTAAAAGAAAAATTGAGCTCTGTTTCTCAGAAATTTTTGTGTGTGCATGTATACATTTATGTGTGTGTACATATATGTGCACACACCAAGCAAACTCATACATTTCTATTAATAGAAGGTAAAGTGGAAAATATTTCTAAACACTGCAGACCAATTTAAGTATGAAAACAATTTGTGGAAGTTAACAGTTAAAAAGAAAAAGACAAAGACTTAGAGAAACAGAGAAAAAAGTCAAACTCTATTGAAGGATACGAAATTTGTTTTGACATATTCATATTGATTTATCTAAACAAGGGAAGTTAGTTGGGCCTTGTGCTGCTCCACCACTGTGATGTGACAGAGAACTAATTATTTCCAGAAAGAGTTGGAGTTTGAGAAAAAAATCTGTGATGGTTGAAGTTTGAAATAAGTTATATTACAGGGAGCACCATATGTCACAGGAATCAGAGGAAATTAAGGCAACGCCAACATTTTGAATAAGATGTATGAGTTACAAAGGATAACAATATTCTGGAAGATCTTGCAAAGTAGAGCAGAGACAAGAACAGCACCATTAGCCCAGAGGAATTTTTAGGAGAAATTGAGTGTGCTACAACGTATTTTTCATGCTGTGTGATGCAAGAAAGCAAGACAATGTTATTAATTTTGAAGTAATCAAAGGTAAATGGATGCAAGTTGAGGTTAACTGCTGTGAGAAAATTCCTATT
This sequence comes from Serilophus lunatus, assembly GCA_013399895.1. Classification (NCBI taxonomy): domain Eukaryota; kingdom Metazoa; phylum Chordata; class Aves; order Passeriformes; family Eurylaimidae; genus Serilophus; species Serilophus lunatus. The sequence goes on from VXBA01002733.1 coordinate 486,740, forward strand.
AGAGGCATAAAGCCTTAAGTAGAAACTTGGAAAAGGCAGTATTTTTTAAAAAAAACACACCAGGGAAGGTTATTCACTCTTTGATAAGACCAACCCCAAGACTCTGCCCTCCTGTTGCTTCTAGGAGCTTTCTAAATGCTCTGAGGCAAAGAGCAAAAGAGTATTGGGAAAGATGTTTACTGTACTTATGGCACTAATAAACTAATAAAATTTCTGCAAGTGTGAGATTGGTAAAGAAGAGAAGTTATAGTAGAGGTGGTTAGCCTGGATATGTTTGCAGTCTAGAGGCAAACAGCACAAATTTTTGCATGTTTAATGCTTTCTTTGGGATGATACCATTTCCTCAAACTGCCATTTAGATTCTGAATAATATAGGAGATATTGGGTTGGAAAATACAACTAAATTTCCACAGCACAAATATGGTGTACAGAGTGACTCTAAGGTTCTGTAAGAAAAAAATGTGGTAACATGTGGTCTTGTGCAGTAAAAGTCAACAGTCCTGGGTTGAAGTTAATCCAATAAAACATATATCCATATATTGGAAATGTTATTTGAGGGACAGATGTTAAGAAAAACAAGGTAACAATGTTGATGTTCCAAGTATGCCTGTCCCTAGAGACAAATATAAGCCACATTGTTTGGAATTTCAGATTGCAGAGGGAACAGCCCAAAGAAGCGGCATGTAGTATAGTTCATCCATGGTAAATCTTAGAACAAGAAAAGAAAAGTTGAGGTACTTAACTAAAGCAACCAGCTTAATACCAGTGTATTTTGACAATACCTAGAGAGCTAGGTTATCTATGAAAGTGCATGGTGCTTTAGCGATTGATGGAACTTAACACATTATTTTACTAACTCGGTCTTTGAAATCTGGCTAACTCCTTTTGTGCGTGCATGTTTGGATACAATAGGATTCTGTAGGGAACTGCACTTGGAGGAGCTCACATCTTGACTCAGTGGAGCAGCAGTTACTGCTTCTTAGAAGCTCCAGGGGCAGGCACAGGGAAGGGGATGCCTGAGCTCCTTCCCAGCTAACATCAGGCAGCACAGCCACCCTACCAAACCATCTGCTGCCCTCATTGGATCACCTCTGCTCCTTGCTGCTTAAGGTGATAAAAGAAATCAGCCTGGCCACAGTCTTGATCCTGTCTATACAGCCTCTAATTGCAGTAAATGTTGTTACTACCATAAGCAAGCAAGATTTTTTCATTTTTATTGGCTGCAACATTGAAAACTGTATAATTGCTTTGAGAAAGATCAAGAAGTTTATCGTGGTACGTATGTAGGTAAGGTTGCCCAAAAGTTACACCTGAATACAGAACACATCAAAGCAGATGGTGAACAAAGAGAAGCCAAGTGACTTTTCCAATGTCATAGATCAGGTCAGGCACAGTGGTAGTAATAGTAGCCTGGTCTTTGATCCTTTAACCTCATTCTCTACCTGCCAGACTGTACTGTCTCAAAGGCAGAGCTTTCTACATCTTTCTTTCAGATATGGCCTCGGGTACCTTTGTGCTTCCCTTCTGTTGAAACTTATGGCTTTCAATGGAAGTTCTTATTTAGAAAGGCATAAGAATATAATTCCGTCAATGACATAGTATGTTCCACATTACAGTATGTGCTATCACACTGTGCTCAACAAGTCTTACTACTGCATGGAGAAATTCAATTGAAAAACATTGTCAGGACTGCTGCATGTTTGCATAATTATTTCTGCAGTAGCCAAGACAGGAAGACAAAAAAATTACTGAAAACCAGCTTAATAAAAAAACAGATCCTGCATCATCTCTAATCAAAACAGACATTCTGTAGTCTAAAAAAGAATATCAAAAAATCTTGAGAGCAAATTAACTATAATGAGGGCCCACATATTAAGATATAACAAAGATTAAACTCAGTACATAACAATTTAAAGTGGTTAGCCAGATGTGAAGGGGACAAGGGATGTGGTTTCCAAGAGTGCCAAGGAGTGGTGGACATACCAGGCCTTACTCAAGATGCTGGTTTCACAGTAGTGTGAATCCATGGACTTAGGGAAGCCTCAATTGTATGGGCATGCCTTGACGAAGTTGAACCTAGTACAAAGAATTCTGTTCTGAAGTGGATTTGATAAACTTTGAGATACTTCAGACTGCTAAGAAAAAGAGATGTTCAAGGGGAAGATCCTGAGCTTGAAGGAGTTACACTGAAATCAGTTAATGATGTGATGGAAAGGAAAGTAGCTGTCAAGGAAAAGGAAAGGATTCAGGCATACATGAATAGTAGAAATTAATAGACAAATGCCCAGGTCACTTTATTCACTGTTCTACAATAAACATCTCGATAGTTTCCCAGTGTAAAGCCAGTATGAGATATTTTATTTCTAATTGAAACCAGAAAGACGCCATGGTACTGTACTTAACACAATGAGCCAGGATTGGGCATTTTTGGTCTCTTAGCTCTGACACTGATTTTTTACGTGACCTTGGACAAGTCACAGTCTTTCAGTTCCTTATCTCTGAATTGGGGATTATATTCCACTGCTTCACAGGAGCACTGAGATAAACATTTGTTCTGATAATGCAGTGATAACATCTCAGATACAAAAATAAATTAGAACTACTATCTTCAGGGCAAGCACAGAGACCTTGCATGCATTTGCATTGCATTTACTGCCTCACAAGCTCAGTCCTGAGCAGGGTCTTTAGATACTACTGTGATACAGGTGGTAGAACTAACTGCTTCAGTATGAGCAAGTAACTAATACAGAAATAGGACGGGGATAGCAGATGAAAATGAAGCCTTTCACACTGCAGAGAAACTCCACAAAATATCATTTTAAAGAGTAGTTGTTGAATCAAAATTTAATTTATGGACATTACAAACACAAGTTTGAAATTATTGCCTTCTGATAGAATTTTATTAGCCTACAAAAAACAGATCTCAGTCTTAGTTCATAATCACCAACTTGGAAAGCCACAACTATGGGGGTAAAGCTGTACTTAACCATGAACATTTTTGGATTTATTCAGGTTATGAGAAGCTAAAAGAATCTAGCCAAATTTTTCTGTCCTATCAAAGAGCACCACAACAATTGGAAGTGATTGCATATCATGGGCACTTCAGGTGGCCCTCAAATACAACTACAAGTTAGTCATCATAGTAACATCATGGAGCAATTTATTTTTCACTTTTAGATGTACTCCCTGGGTCCCTTCAAGAAAAAGTTTTAATGAACTAGGTAGATGAAACTTCATACAGACTGTTAGAAGGACTGAATTATATAGATTAGTTCATAAAACATATAGAAATATTACTCACTGCTATTGATAACTTATTGAACACATATTGGCTTCTTCTGCATTAAATTATACAGGAGTTTTACATAATGGGCAGGGAGAAGTTATTTTTCTGTTAATCTGGCGCAATTCAAGAATGCGAAATTCTCACTGTGATAAAGGCAAAGGAAGTCACAGTGTATGATACCCTTAATGTACCCAGTGCCTTCTTTCTGGCGGAGACAGCTGCACTTCTTTGCACTATGAAGATGTGTCCAAAGCACAGTTATATATCAGTTATATCAAAGTTATATGTCAGGTTTTTTCCCTTCAGTTTCTGTCCAGATGTGTTTAGCTAGGAGAAATAAAATACGACAAGTTGTGGACAACATTCATCTCAGTACCTAATTCAGGAGACACATCTAGTAAGGTTTTATCATTGCAGGATGGCTTTGAGAAGAGGGCTTATCAGTGCTGAACCCTGCTGTTTTTTGCTTTGGCTGAATTATTTTTGAATGTGTATTTTCATATTGCTCCATTAGGGAATGTACAAAAGGACCAGAGCAACATCTTACATTCACAAAACAACGGACTATGAAGAAAATTAAAGAGGTGCTGTAAAGAATAACCTGTTCCTATAATATGTGCACATGCAGAACAGCTTAATGTACCTCTATATGTAACATATTTAATTTCTTTGTAATGCAAATCATATGTTAATATTGCCAACTTAATTTTAACCATTAATAAGACATGGGATCTGGATAAAAATATTTCAAGATTAAATCTTTATTTTCAAATAATCCTATAAATCACAGTATTCAACCTTTTCAAAAATTATTACTGTCTATTCTAGTCTAAATATTGGTTTTGCATTTAAAATACTAATATCAGTGTTTTCACAACATCATAAATCAAGTAAGTCAAAACCAGAATGAGGCAGACAGCGGATATTTTCTCTGATGACTGAAACTGTCATGATAAATAATAAGGCCTCTTTGGCAAACATGACTACAAATGGAGATAAAAATAAAAGGCAAATCAATTTTGCACATTTAGCTGAAGACTTCAGCAAAAGGGCTGAGACCAGGAAAAAAAAAACAGTCTGAGAAGACACAGGCTAAATTGAATGTCCTTAGGAATTCAAAATCTATCTTCACTTTTTTTGAAAATACCATATAAAGCCTCTTCCACACATCCCCACACACCCCCACAAGATGCAGGTGCAAGCATAAACATCTACAAGTTATTCCTCCGCCTCACTGTTGGTCAACTAGTCCCTAAAGCAGTATCTAACACTAACACCCAGAATTAGGCTACTACCAGATGTTGGAAAGGTTAAAATTTTAAGGAAATTCTATAAATAGCATGCATATTGATTCCACATAAAATAACTGCTCTAGTTTTCATAAGACTTAATGAAAATACTTTCCTATTAAAATAGCAAGAAGCTCTTTTCTGTCAGATTTCTACTTTTGTATTCTCTCCTTGCTCCATGTCATTTTTAAGGTTTGATCTATTGCTCTAAAATATTAATTTTTTGCTTTTCCTTGGGAACCTTATGCAGAAAAGCTTGTCGGAGTGAATCAGCTTCAAATAAATCAGAAAAAATATTCCTATAACGATTTTTAATAATCAAACAAATTTTAGAGAAAAAGAAAACAATCAAAAGGTTGCTTTTTTTTAAAAAGGGCTTTTTAATTGTTTCTTTTTGTGAAATCCGAACTACTTCTTTTATCAACCTTTCCAGGAACCAAATTGCAAAGCAATTTTTTATTTATTTTTATATGGTTATTTGGGAGATAACCTTCTAGACTGAAGAATCCCTTTCTTTTTCTACTTATACTCAGCCAACGATGGACTTTTAAGAGGAAATAAAGGACGAGTCCATTAGACTTTGCAACACTTTCACATAAAATATATTTGTTTTTTTCAAAGATGTGCTATTTGAGATTAATTTGATTTACATCTAACCCAGTAGCAAGTTCAGAGTAGTTCCTGGGGTGGAAAGGAATTTCGATCATTGCCTCTTCTGTCTTAGGCTGCAGGGAAAAAAGGTGCTGTTTTCAAGGCTTTAAAAATCATTGTCTATAAGAAATGGAACAGGAGTTAACAGAATACTACTAGGTACAACTCAAACTGTGAGTTAAGAACCATCTGAAAATAGATTCTCTAGCAACATCTCCTTCTCCCGTCAAAGAGCTCACCAGCTCTGCCAATCTCCCAAATTCATCTATTCAGAAAAACACATAGGAGAAAAAAGGGAAGAAAAAAAGAAAAAGAAAGAGAAAAGCTAGGCAAATTTTAATCATTCTGTAAAAGCAATACAAGTCTTTCCTCTGTTAAATAAGAAAAAGCTGAAATTTTACCTTGTACATTTTTTTTAGCATTTAATCTAGATTTTTAAAGAGCGAGCAACCTTCAGCTTTCAAATTTAAAGACTCAGCTTCAACTTTCAAGATTTTGTCCGTGCAAGTCACTAATATGTAAACTTGCTGCTGTTGGAAAAGGGAAACCCAAAGAAGGACACATGGCCAGTGTCTGAGCAGCCACAGGGAGATTAATTTGCACTGAAGCTGCAATATTTGTTCAGGAGTGAACAAGCTCAAACTATGAGACGAAGGGGAAGAACAGTACAAAGAAATTAGTCCCTCATTCTATATCTTGCTTTAGAAATAACCCAACAACATGCCTGAATGACCTTGCTCATTTGGTGCATTAACTCCTTTAAGCAATCAGCTATTGCTGTCCCCTGACCTGCCCTGACTACTCTATTAAGTCCCAGGCAATCTCCTCATAAGACAGCGTGTAGCTGGTGAACTGTCACCTCCAGCACTTTACCACATGAATGAAAACTTCACTAGGAAACTCTGCTCCCTTTCTATCCATATCAAGTCATCATCTATTCATGCTCTGTCAAAATTTCTTTTGCATTTTCAAATTTTTATTGTAAGACTCCTAGATTGGTTTAGGGATTTCTAGTGTGTCATTTATACTCCACAGTGCATTGTGGAGCTTTTCTTCATTATGTTTTTTTAAAGATCCAATCCCTAGAGAAGAAGGTCACAAGACCCACTAACTATTGTGTTTAGCAACACAAAGACAACACTCTGTTCTTATAAAATTCAGCAAAGCTTTAGTCAGGGAGATTTACATACCGAAATCCCTTGGCAATAGAATACATCAGCCTCCGGAATTATTGGAAATGAACAAGGGCATGCATTTATCAGGGTGTGCTACATCCTTTTTTGCCCTGACAGACTTGCTCTATAACAGTAGAATTCTCACTGTTATCAAGTGTACAGAGTGCATCACTTGTATATCATTTAAACTGGAGTTGAACAAAAAAAGATAGAAATAAGAGATGCTCATTTATGCCAGGGAAAGCTGGAAGTGGGTTTTGATGTTCTGCTCTTTGATACATTTAGCATGATTCATATCGGTGAAGATATTATTTTGTGCTATTTTAGGGGTAAAATACCAGGATCTAGAATCACTGAAGATTGTAAATAACAAATTTAGTTTTGTTTAATATTACTCTGTTTAAAAAAATATTTCAGTGCAAAAATCTTCAAAATATTGGTGATGCAAAGGCAATGACATGATTTCTAAATGAATACTGTAAGATCTTAGCACTGAATATACTTAGAAATAGCTGTACCATAGTGACAACTGAAACAATTCTAGAAGTGGACTAAACAGTTAAATACAATGTTTGTTTTGGAATTTTTAACTAACTTTAATTTCAGAAGCTATGAGGCATCAATTTTTTAAAAAGGAACTGTTTCTTTTTTCAGCAACTAAGTTGAATTCACATATCATAATTCTACAAGGTAATGTAACAAATGCAGAAGGAAAAATTTTATAATTGGTCTATAAGAATCAATGAAGGACTTTATTGTTTTCAGTAAGATTAGCATCATTGTGAAGAATATAGTTTTAGATTTAGTTTCTCATAACTGTTATTAGCCTGTTAATTTTGGGGGTAAAAAATAATGGTGTAAAACTAAAAAATAGGATTATGGATATTATGGATAATAGATTATGAATTAGAAATTGCTGTCTCAGCTCATGTTTATTCAAAAGTCACTATTAAAATGTCTGCTATTATGCTTTTTTCTCAGAAATTTAGAAGATGATTATATTTACTCAAGATTTATACTAACAGGATAAAACACAGGTAATTGAAAAAGAGACTAAAGTTCTGAACAATTCAACAATCTACCTGATATGTGCTCTGAACAAGTTAGTATTGTCATCATAGAGATATGAAATAGAATTGTGGAAATGTAGACATTTAATGCATTAAAAAAACCCCAAACCAAACAAACAAAAACAACAACATCAGCCAAGACTCACAAGGTACCTTTCAGCCTAGATCTAGATCTTAAAAGAAGCCAGAGGCATCTCTAGGAGTTTGTAAGTATAGGAGAATGCCAGTTCTTTCTACATATTATGATCATCTAGGAATCATATTTCCATTTCTCGGAAGCATCTATCAATCCCTCTGAACTACTGGATTTTGGGTTGCAGCACTGAAAGAGAGATGGAATACTCCAGTACCAAGTAATACTCCAAATCTTATCCTCTTTGCACTCATTTACTCCGTGGGGTTCCCCTAGGAGAGACAACATATGCATAAGTGAAACCACATGGTGGTTTTTCTACTGTATCTTGTAAAATTCAGTAACATGGCATAGAGGAATTAGTTAGAAATGACTTGCGGTTTCATCATTTTCCAAGCTCCATGACGTTTTCATGCTTTGATTTTCATAGACCATATGTAGCATTAGAGAATAAACCAAATTCCTCTATATTTAACCCTTTCCCTTACATAACAGCCTATGCCTTTTCTGTGTAAATAGACTCCCCCATTAATGGCAAGCTATTGAAGGTATTTACATACCTTCAAAGTATGTCAGCCTGTGGACATACTATCCCACTGTTTTAGTACTGAAAGCATTGACTGATGATATGCCTCAAGAATAAGTCTTTGTGCAGCACCAGGAAATTTTCCTGAGACTGACAGTCTGTATTATTATTTGAAGATAAAGCTGAGAAGAAGCCTGCCCCCAAAAAAGTAGAAGCAATATTCCTGTTTCTACATTAGGCTGTCAAGACCATCTCAGGTTCTGTGATTCATAATATATTACCAAATTAGTGCAATAGGAGTGGAGCACTAGCTCTTCTTTCAAGATGTGAAAAATATGCAAGAACTGGCAAACCTTAGATAGACCCACAAGACTGAACTTGTGCTCATCCACATGTTCAGACTGTTAGCTCAGTTTTCCCATTACTGGGAGTGATACCTGCAGTGCGTGGTTGACAATCACATCTCCATTCTTGGCATTTTGATGGAGCTCAGGGGAAGTGGCAAATAACTTTATATATATATATATATATATATCAGAGGATCAATACAAAGTTCAATCTTGTGCATTGAACACCATCTCTTTTCATAAACTTTTATTTGTTTCAGGGAAATAGCCTCATTGATGACTATGTGCCAACATTAATGATACTCCTGTGACAGTGAAAATTTATAAACAGATAGATGATAAAGGCAAGAAAGAGGCAATGAACAATAAACAGTGAAAGAACAAAGGAAGACATAAACAGCTATTACAGACAACTGGTTTAGTTTTGCTCCAAGAGTTCTTCAATGAAGTAAATATTTAATGGATTAAGTTTTTTTATTGCAGAATTTGCAATGGCATGTAATTGTCATTACAGTTACAAAAATGTAACTGATAATTATACAGAGATTAGTTCTGATGACAGTGTTTTGGTGATGTCAGAAAGCCAAATATAGAAGTAACAATTTTCCCCTTCACTACAAGGGGGAAGGGGAATATTTATGTGCATCTCAGACAACTAAAATATGAAGGTGAGTAAACATGGGTTTTTTTCCCCCTGAGTTGATGAGAGTATTAGATGTAACATGAAATTTTAAGAGTTGAGGTCTTTGTATACAGAAACGTGGAAATGAAGTGAAGAAGGAGAGTTACATCATCTGAAAGAGAAAAACAGTGAAACTAAATATTTCCTTGTACTCTTCTTGTAGAACCTGTCTTTAACTCAGTAGCTTTCAAGTTTTAAAACTTAATAATTTTTTCGGTTAAGAAAGTTACTTCTATGCAGTAAGCCCATTAAAATATGGTTGTTTTTTTCAAGTTGCTATCTACTAGGGTAAGTCCACTTAACCAAAAAGTTAAATATCTGATTTAGGAGGTACTGGTGTGAGGTGTACATTTCTTTAGTCCAAAATGCTCAAGCTAGTATTATTTATTCTAGGCACTTGCAACGGAAACTTATGAACATTTACTGGTATAAAAATCGGGGTGAGGGGGAAGGGAGTAAATCTCTAACAACCCTGGTTACAGCCAGCTATGTGTAATAAGGTCTTTAATTAAGTAGTGCAAGTGAACTCTATGAGCTCTTTTGGGATGGGAAGGCGAGGAGACTGGGATTACAACCCACAGCACTAAATCAACAACACCATTATAGGCACATATGGTGCAAGTGGAACTCAGTAGAAGTTTTAGACATCTGAGTCCAAATCACCCCACTGCTATAAAGATCCCTTTAAAGGATAGCAGTAAAGGTCATTGTAGCTTATGCCAAATATAAAAACAAGGACTAGAGGCAGGAAACAGTGTTCAGATGTTACAGAGCTTTAAACCTGTTTTATGTCTGCTTTGGGTCTTCCATTTGTCCAGACATTGCTCACAGAACCTGCTTTGACCACATCAGATGTAGTATAACCTCATTTTTTAACAACCATGAAAACAACAGTGCAGCAGTGGGTAAAAAGCTGTGTGCCTTTCCTATATGGTATATTGTAACATATCATATTTGTAAAAATTAGCTAGTGGACATTAATATAGTTTTATCTGTCCTATTTCCATTCTGTTAGGATATTTACAAATCAATTAGAACTCTTATCTTCCATATGTTGTAAAAAAATTTAAACCTCTGATTTCAAGAAGACATAATAAAGTGAGACTTACAGAATTAAGAAACAGGACATAGTTTCCAGCTATGCATCACAAGTTCTATTTAGCTATGTGCAAAGAATGGTGGCTACTAGGGCAGGATGAAAAAAACCCCACAGAACATTTACTTTACTGTAGTTATTTTAGAACTTAAGTTTAAAAAGTGATTCTATACTTAAAAAACCCTCAAAACCAAACCAACGAGACTTTGCATGTTCAGCATGTTTCAGCAAATGTTCAACTATTAAATTTATTGCTGCAAATATTTTGTTGACATTGAAAAAATGCAAGGAAATTAAAACATTGCAAACATTATATAGCCATTAAAATGATGAAGACTGAAGAACTCAAAAAAGAGAATATAGAATTAACAGTTAAAAATTAAATAGTATAGCATTGAAATATTTTCACAATTTTTGCCCTGTCCATAACATGAATGTAAGGACATAGTAGCATTTTTTTTAGTTCAGTTGCCTACTCCAGTTTTTAGTGATTTGTTAGTTATTTGGAAATTCATGTAGGCAAAAGGGCAAGCTTGCATCCACTGTGAATCCTGAGAAAGACTGCCTCTATGGTTAAACAAATAGTGTACAAGAATTAAAATACTAGACTTTTTTCCAGCTATATATATTTGAATGTATTATACCATTCAGCAGTGATTATAGAGTCCAAGACACATCCAGACAAACATATACACACTACTTTTATCTGGCATCAGAGGACAATTGATTTAATCAGGTGAGGAACTGCTTCCTGTTAAGAGAATGTGTTTATCTGAAAGTGATTACTAAGTACATTCGTTAATTTATAAACCTCAACCCAGGAGATCAATTGGGTGTTAAGCAGGTTAACAAAACGCTTTCTCAAAATCATCTGGTTCAGGCAGGGCAAGACTTTCTACAGCTTGTCCTAAGTGTGATGGAGGTAGGAAGAGAATTGGCATCAATTTCCAACTTGCAGAAGCAAGCTTTTGACATTCAAACACATCTTCTTCACTGAAAAACATGAGAAAAATAATATAACTGTGGATTTATTTTACTCATTATCTTCTAGAAACACTCTCTTCCTGTAGAGGTTAAATTTCTCTCGCTTTATGTACCATATTTGACTTATGAATAAATGCATAAAGATTATTTTTTTATTACCAAATTCCTTAGCTTTTAGAACAAGTGGTATTAAAATCACTCTTATGCACCTGGGAAAACTGAGGAAATTATTATAATACAATCATTACATCTGGTATTGAGGCTATGATACATTTGCTGCATTACAGATTACTACTTATGAACTTTGCATACTAGTAATCACTGCTTACTTAATATCTGTGGACATCTTAATCACGACAGATAAACAATATTTCTCCTAGTCCCCAGCAGTTCAACATTGCATTTATCCACTATTTAATCTAATATATATATATCTCCAAGTGCATAAATGAAAAAAAAAGTACCTGAAACCATTTATTCTTTTGATCAAGAAAACTAGTTTACCAAGAGAAACACTATTGATACTGAGTTCAGTGCAGTATTGCTGTGTAACCATTTTATGAACATGTGATCTGTTAGTGTAGGGTATCCTCTTTTCAGTGCTGCTGCAGCCTGCCAATTGTTATTAGGGCAACATAGCTCCAGTGTTTCCCTGTTTTTCCAGAAAGGTCACTGAGGAATGTAAAGGATGCTTAGATTAATTAAAAGTCATCTCAAAGGTGACAGAGGAGATGAGGACACAGAATGGGTGTGGGTAAGTTCTCATGGGCTCTCCAAGTGGACATAGGCAGTAGGTCTTGCAGCGGCAAGAAGGCAAACCCCGTGGAGAAGAGACAATAAGAAATTACAAACAAGTGGTAAAGCAGACGGTGAATGAATCTGGTGTGGATACAGATCGTTCCTTGTTTTGAATTGTATCCATTTCTTTGTGGTTTGGTTCTAAATGCATGTCTTGCTTTATGAAGGTAATTTAGTGGTTATCGTGAATATTGTTTCTAGGGGGAACAGAAAAGCTACAGACAACAAAGCTGACTTAGGGCTGCTAAGGCAGCTGTGATAAATCACAGGGGACCACAGCCTGCACATGGTGGGAACGGAGTGTGAATCAGCTAAGAGGTGATGGATGCCTGAGGTTATTTATTCTGGAGGATGCCATGGTGAGCTGGAAGTGCAGTTGCCCTTGTGACTGCAACAAATCCTCTGATAAATACAGTTTGTATTTTAAGTCGAATGATCTTGAAAAGCCAATGGATTTCACATTACTACCATTTTTCTGTCCTCTTGTTCAAAAAGGAAATTGCCAGATGTAAATAGAAGGCAAGTAGCAAGGTTATCTAATAACTAAACTAAAAGTCAAATAAGTACACAGTAGTCATAGGACCTTGATACCTAAAACAGTTATCTTTCAAACATTTTTATGCAGAACACTTTGAATATGGGTAAATTTTATTTCACAGATAAATTTCTGTATCCAATAAAAGCTAATTTAGTTCTCACGACTTCTGTTTTGACAACATAGTGGTTTCCATTGTCAAGAACATGTATGTGAGTTTGAGAAGTTCTAGCTGTTGATGCTATTTTGTTTCTATGTTAAAAAAATTATTGTCTGATGTCTACTACAACTGAAAAAGAAATTCAACTTTTTGAAGGCTCAAGTAAATATGCCATAATATAGTTTGACAAAATAGAAGGAAATTGTGATTACATTCTGCTCTCTCAGTAAATACCAAAACACCTCCAAACGATCCTGATTTATTTTTCAGCAATAGAGAGCTCTATCAGAACAGCTTGCTTCAACAGAGCACAGAAACTTGCACACAAATAAATTCACAGTGCTTCTGTGAGTATAGCTCTTGTTCAAAATACTGTATTTTTAGCATTTATTTATTTATTTATTTATTTATTTTATTTAACACCTTGAATCACTGAACTGTTAGGATTCACAGAACGAAGCTGTTATTACTGGTCGAAGGTAGTACTTCACACAGCACACACACTGATTCCCCTGCACACTGACTTGATCTCACAGAACCAGGCAGCCAGAGCACTGGCTGAGAGACCAGACCCAGACAGGGCTGGGTCTGGAGGGTCTGATCAACACCACCTGGCCCAAAGCAACTTCTGACTTTCTCTTCTTCACTATGTTCTTTCATACATCATCCTCTGCAGGGGGCAAGGACGGAGTAAGTAAGAGTGATATTTAAAATGTGTCATAAATTTACATGTGCACAAGCATTAAAACCACATTTGAACGTTTCTTTAAACACCACAAATTCCATGCTGTATTTCATTCCCCTTACAAAGTGAAAAAAAAAAATTAAAAATAATAATTACTGCTTTTTTCAGACTGTCAGAAGAATCCCAGCGTTCTCCAGTGTCTGAGTGTCCATTTATCCCAGGTTCACCTAGGCAAAAGCACAATCTTATTCAATCCTCTACATAGTTTTTTTTTTGAGATTTCTGGGTTGGTTGGTTGGTTGGGTTTTTTTAAGAGAGGATAATGCAGGGAGATAAGTTACATGTGTCCAATGCCATATAGCAAGTTGCTACTGATTAGTGATCTTCTATAATGGTAATGCAGCACAGTCTTTAGGGGATTGCAATTGATCTCTTTTGAAGATATACAGTGTGCCCCTTCATTGACCTAGTCTCTGAGACTGCAGAACACACTAGCAGTGGAGGATGAAAAAACTCTGAAGGCAGTTTGAAAGCAATTTTAAGAATTTAGGTTATATTAAGACAATTCTCAGGTAGCATGGTTTTGTTTTTTTGCTTGCTTTCAGAAATGTTGCATTGTTATACCAATGTTAATATAGTTAACACTCAGAGATAAGGACAATTTTAAATCCTAAATATCTGTGTTGTTTACACAGTGATAATTACAGTAATCACAAGTTTTGACACTGACTGCTCACTCAGTTGCATCATTTGAAAGAATCCTTTCTGTGAAATCAGAGAAATCTATCAAATCAGACTGAGTTGTGCCATTCCTCATAAAATCTTGTTTGAACTGATCTTCAGAGTTTTAGCCATGGGGACTTTGCTAACTTCCTAGCCATTAATTTCCATTGCTTTCTTAAACAAAAAGATTTCTACATCAGGAAAGGTGAACACAATTTTCATATATGCTTAGGGATTAAGAAGATACAGAAAGACATTTGTTTATGCTTACACAGGACATTTGTGCTGAAGTTGAACTTGGCTGCAGAGGGAAGAAGTACATTCTCAGCATCTCGATAAACACATACCAAGTGTTTTGTTTTGTTGTTGAATTGTTGAATGCTTTGTTCTTTATCCTGTGCCACTCACAGAGTCTCAGCTGAAACCAAATGATACTGAGTGAATTAAACAAGAAAAGGCTATGCTAGCCTCGTACTCCAAGACAGCATCAGCCAAAAGCAATGGGAAACCATCCTTAGGCTTCATCTCATAAATGGTTATCAGTTGCTAATATACAGTCCCATAGATCTTCTCAAAATTCTGTGTTTCTGCAAAACATCTACTGTTAATAAGGTACTGCTGCTTCAAGCTTCATCATCACATCCACCACACAGGAGTTATATGTCAATAAAATGTCTAGAAAAAGATGCAAACCATCAGGATAATATGAAGTGGAATTTACTAAACTAAGTTAAAGAAGCAAAGGCTACTGGTTCTTTAAAAATTTCCTCATTATTAGCTGATAAGATTCTTGCATCCATTGCAAATGCTACCTCAAATTCTAATTTTCCACAGTTAGGTCCTAATACAGACATTTTTTATGACCATTCATATACACCATTTGTAGACCACTCAAATTTCATGGACTCTGAAACATTCAAAATAGGGAGATTTTAAGGAAAAAACTATTAATTCCAAGAGGCTGCAAAGCTTACAGGGCACTGTCTGCTTATTCCTGATTAAAATCCTTTCAACCAAGGTATCTAAGCTCTATACTCTCACAGAGAACACAGTAAATTTCTTACACAAAAATTTACTAAAGACAGGTTTTGCCTAATCTTCCTCAGCACATCAAAATGACAGTTCCCAAGATAGCATGTTTTCCAAGTGATTTTGATGCAGAAGGAGGAATTGCATATATCATTCTGCTTTAACTCCAAATATCTGCATCTCTATAAGTGCTACTAGTTTGAAAAGCTTTATGTGTTCTGAGTGGAGGTAGTAAAAAAAACCAGTACAAATCTTCATGCAGTTTGCCAACTCACACAAGCACAATTCCAGCACTGATGGATTTTGTGCTGATGACTGCTGTGTAACCAACCCACCTGTCAAGACACAGGGAGAAGTTACTTAAAATAAGGAATGCCTGGTGTAAATCAAATATTGATGAAAGGAGGCCTTAATCACCTGCCTCCAGCTCCACAAGGCACTGTGAGAGTTGATTTCACCCTTATTTACTGAGTTCCTTTCACCTTTTCTCCCTTCATTAATTTACTGGGAAAAGCTAAATGGATAGATGGGAGTCTGTTGTCTAAAGAGCAGATGTAAGTACTGCTGATTCTGATAGACTTTACCTTTATTTTTCTGCTTAAATGAGACCTTCCCATACATGCACACACTGTGCATAATGAACAGAGCACTCATGGCACTATCTTTGTACTATTCAACACCAGGATATATTTATTCAGTGTTCTACCAGCTGCATGTTTTAGACCAACTGATTGGTTTTGACCTCTCTCTGGCTCTCCCTTATCTTGGGAGATTTGACCATGGGTGCAGATACAAAGACTTCACAAGTTAAAGCTCCTTTAATAAGGTGGTTTGTTTTTGTCTCCTTGCTCAATTCTTGGTAGGAGCAGCTGGAGGAGATAGTCTGGAACAAACAAGGTACACTAAGACATAGGGATGCATCTTCCCACTCAATTTTAGAGATACGGCTACTGGCCAGACATGCTATTTTGGCATTGTCCGCCAGTTTGGGGAGGGTTGCATTTTTTGACTGTTTGGTTGGTTTTTTTCCTGGATTTACAAGTGTTCAAAGTCAGAAAGGAAAGAGAGAATGGAATGAAAACAGTCATGCGGGGGGCTGTGAAAAATAACATGAATGTGAAGCTGGGATAATAAACAGTGACCCATGATGATAGTTACTGAGCAGCTACAAAAGCATTGGGGAAAAGGGAAACATATTCAGCCTCAATACAGTCTTTAAGTAGCTGGTCTTACAGCAGCTGAACATCCGCTCAGATGGTTGGAAAATCAGCAGGGCTTGAGGGAACCCAGACGTGCATGGGGTTTTGCTATTAAAAACCTTGATGTCCTCTCAGCACTGATGGCAAGAACACATCAGAAGATATAGAGCATATGTTTGGTTCCCTTTTCTAAAGCTGACTGCAGTCTCAGCTCAGAGAACATTTAACTGTTTCTCCCATGTACTTCCTGCCTGTTACAGGATGCTGTCTCCCACAGCAATAAAGGAAATTATAGCCTCCCATATACATTCAAGTAATAATAAGAAGTACGTAATAATAACCAGAGCCATATGAAATATGCACTTCATGAACCAAAATTAAACTGGAAAAATGGCTAAGCATGAAAGGCCAGGGCTCATAAACTGAACATAATCTCCTGTGCTTTACTCCTCCCTCCCCACAAGCAAATTAAATTTTAATGATTTTTGTAAGCTCTGATTGCTAAATGCCATTTCCAATGTTGTGTATGAATGACAGCATAACCCTAAGGCCAGTGAAAGTGGCCAAGATCATGCACTTTTACATGCAAGGTGTTGGATTATTCCCTGAGGTACGGCACATACGGCACAACAGGACTGATGGAATGATGCAAGCAAATAGGATTGAAAGCTCTGGTAACAGCTCAGGAGATCAAGATGACTGAGAGGAGACCACACCAATGTCTATAACTATTTCAACTGAAGATATCAAAAGGATTGAGCTGGGCTCTTGTTCTTGGTGCCAAGCAACAGAACGAGGCAATGGGCAGAAACTGATGCCTAGGAAGTTCCACCTGAATATGAAGAACTTTTCTGTGTGGGTGACTGAGCACAGAACAGATTGCCCAGAGAGGCTGAGGATTCTCCCTCACTAAAGATATTAAAGAAACATATGGATACAACCCTGTGTCACGTGCTCTAGGACGACCCTGCTTGAGCTGGGAGGTTGGACCAAATCACCCACTCTGATCCCTTCCAACCTTATCCATTCTGTGAACTCCACTTCTCCAATGCTGACAATGCAGTGAAAAATCTCTCCTGGAGAAGAAGACAAAAGTGCTGCATTCACTTTATATAAAATTAAACATCCATGTTAACTGTGAGATGTTGGAAGATAAGGCTTGAAGTTCAGCAAAATTTATGTTAGTAACTGCAAATCTTTTCTTTGAAACACAGGTAAGTTTTTGTTGTTGTTGGTTTTTTTTACTTACTTTAGTATAGTATTGACAAGAGTATGTTATAGTCTGAACTCTCTTAGGGATCCATAAATTAAGATGATAGAGGAAACTGAGAACCTAAAGTGATTTCTAAGATATTTCTTATGAAGATCTTCAGCCTTCATACAGCTATCAAGAAATTACAGATGTCAAGCTGAGAAGTGATGTAACCAGTAGTAGCACAAAATTAGTGTAGGTCCCAATAAGGAAATGTTTAGGAGCCTGGTCTAATGTGGCTAGGATCAAAAAAAGGAACTTGGCCTGAAATACAATGAAGGCTGGGACTCTGTATGATCTCAAGACAGCTGTAGGTGACTCATTACATCTACCAAACGTTCCATCAGTGTTCATCCTAACTGTTAAATAAAAAATAAAAATATATGCCAGATTTTAAAAGGGTTTTTATGACTTGTTCACTTTCTTGACTTATCCACTTTATATATTTGCTTTCAAATAACATAAATACAAAATGCAAACTAATAGTTGTTTTGCATTACTGATTTTAAATTGTTTATTTTCAAACAAAACATGTCTTGAAATAGATGAGTTAAAACAAAGATATTTTGCACTGACTTAGATGAATTTAATAAATTTACATGAGAAAGGGATGGGGTTTTTGGGATGCATTTGAAGCATACAAAATCATGGCAATCATATTAGAGAACAAAACTTCTAAGTATAAGCAAGTTTCAACTTTCATGAGAAACAAACGTTATTTCTGCTCTCTACCTGCACATCACCATTCAGTAAAAAAAAACAAAACTGCAATAATGAATCTTTTTTGTTTTACAGAAGAAGAAACTTAAATTAGGTCACACACCAGCAGAAAAGTCTGGACTAAAACTTGTTCCCAAGTCATCCTGCTCTGATTGTTAGACACATTGAGAATTAGAATTAGTTTTTGTACTGCGTGTTGTTTAGAAGTATGGGAAAAGTGACTGGCAGAAAACGAGGCAGTGGAGATGTATAAATATAAAAAGCAAGCCTTTTCTGATGTGACACTATGGTGATGACAATTGCAGAACAAGCCTCTCTTTACAAAAATCAGATCATCTTGAGGTCATTATCACACTTTCAAAACCCCTGAGCATCACTGACTTTTCACAGCTTTTGTGCTTGCCCATCTGTCATTGCTTCCTTGTCTTCTTCATACGCCAGTGGAATGAACACGATAGAAACAGGGTAATTAATGGGACTGCTATCTCAGGATGTGCCCCCTTTTGTGGAGTGCAACTCTAATGTATTCTTTAGAGACACATAGTACAGTCAGGAGCATTCCTGCATTTTCAGAAATTGTGGTTCAGCCTAAGCTTGATGGGTCAGAGAAACATTAAATAAAAAAAAAAAAATTAAAAATATAAAAGGTTAAAGAGACTCATGCCATGAAAAAAATGTATTTTGATAAAAGGACTGATGACTATTTAAATTTCCAGCCTAAACACAGACCACTGGCACATTCTAATAACCTCACAAATAGTTAAGGAGTTCCATAATAAACTCTAGGAACTGTTTTTTGGAAATTGTTTTGGAAATTGCTGCACCTGCTATTTTCAACTACTTATAAAGGCAATGGAAATATTACAACTCTTTGAAATTTTTCCTATCTGTTAGTTCCTCTTGAAAAATTTTGCTTGCTTATATTATAGTAGAGCTCCAAACATTTTTTGTACGTGAAAAACACCTCCCAAGAGCTGGAAACTATTGAACTTCAGCAAGCTGTAGCTATTCTCTCCATTCACCTCTTCTCTGTTGATATGGATAGGAGCCTGGATCTCTTTCAGCAGCCTACCTTAAGAGTTCTGCGTCCTTGGCAGAACCCACAAGCATCCTGAATCAGGCCACACCTCTGCTTTGCTCCAACCATTTAATTATAGTTGTTACAGCTCCTGCTATGGTTACCATTGTAACAGTAATTACAGCTCTAACATGATATTTTTGCTCTCCCTCATCATGCCTTACACAAAAATTTCTTATGTTTTGAGATGTGACAATAGCGTGTGGTTTGCTACTGAAAGTCTCAAATATTTGTTTTCTGCTTGCTCACTCCCAATAGCCTGAGTTGCTGGCGCCAGGCAATGATGTGCCATTGCATTCTTCAAGATGTCACAAGGCTGTCCTAGAAACACCACATACAGAAAAAACTACCCAAATTCAATCCACTTTTTCCAGGATTTTTAGCTTGTTATTGGTCCACGTGACTCATATTCAATGAGATCATTAGATCTTGAGAAACAAATCCTGCATTAATCTTGTATTCTACAGTTCTGGCAATTTCACCTTTTGCTAGTGCTCTGAGGTGGACCTACAAGCTTTGACTTACTTCCTCCTTTGGACTTCACAATTCTCTATGACACCCTTTGTAAGGGTACATTTATACCTACACATATTTGAACTGTGTTTTTTGCAGCACAATAAGTAGGTTTCCATTCTGTGAATGTATTATAGGCCTTAGAATGACACAACCAAGGACAGGCACTGAATTTAAATTTTTTCCTTAAGGCAAGATGCTCATTTTGTTGAAATTGAGCGTTGAGGTGGAATGGTCCTGCATCTGTCATTGTTATTTGTGTTTTTGGGGAAAAATATAACTGAGAAAGGCTCAGATTAGATGAATTCAAGGGATAATTTGATTTGATTCAGAATATGACTTTAATTTGCATTTACAAATCCAGGAGGAATATTTATCAGGATTGAAGTATATGTAAAGCTGCTAATAACATTCTGGAGATAAAGAGATTTGAAGACTCCCTCCACAGGGCTCCACAAGTTAAATTTTGCATGGTTGCTGTGAAAGTATGAACAAGCAGTATGCCTGCTCCAGATTAAGAGGGAGAAGCAAGAAAAAAAGAACCAGACCTATACTAGAGTGACACAGATGATACAACACAGGACAGAGTACAACATTAAATGAAGCAGACCTTTTGACATGTGAGTGCTGATCAAGACATTGGAGAAAAAAATCACTTCAGTTTATAAAATTCTACACTTCACAAAGAATCACAAAGTTAGTTCTGGGGCCAATGTTGTTCAGTATTTTTGTCTGTGACAAAAATGTACAAGGTGATTGAGGGCACCTTCAGCAAGTTTGTTGTCAACATCAAGGTGTGTTGTGCAGTGGACACACTGAAGGAAAAGGATGCCATCCAGAGGGACCCGAACAGACTTAAAAGGTGGATCTATATAAACCTCATGAAGTTCAACAAGCAAAGTGCAAGGTCCTGTGGCTGGGTCACAGCAATCCCAGATGAAGGGAGCTGCAGGCTGAAGAGAGAACTGACTGAGAGCAGCCCTGTGAGGAGACTTAAAGGTGCTGGTTGATGAAAAGCTCAGTATAAGCCAGCAATGTCTGCTCACAGCCCAGAAAGCCAACTGAATCCTGATCTGCATCAAAAGGGCCGTGGCCAGCAGGTCAAAGGAGGTGATCCTCCCTCTCTATTCTGTTCTTGTGAGACCCTACCTGGAGTACTGAGTACAGTTCTTGTGTACTCAGAAAAGAATACACGACAAAAGATATGGAACTGTTGGAACAAGAAGAGCCATGAAGTTGATAAGAGGACTGGGGCACCTTTCCAACAAAAACAGGATGAGAAAGTTTGGGCTGTCTATCCTGGAGAAGACAAGGTTACATGGAGACCTCACAGCAATCTCCCAGGATCTGCAGGGGTCTGCAGGGAAGCTGGAGAGGGATCCTTCATCAAGAACTGGAATGACAGGACAAGGAGTAACGAGTACAAAGTGAAGGAGTGGAAATTTAGGTAAGATATTAGGAAGAAATTTTCAACTGTGATGGTAGTGAGACATTGGAACAGGTTGATCAGGGAGGTTATGGATCCCCGAACACTGGCATTGTTCAAGGCCAAGTTGGATGAGTCCTTGAGCAACCTGGTCTTGTAGAAGGTGTCCCTACACAGAGAAGGCTGGGACTAGGTGATCTTTAAGGTCCATTTCAACCCCTTGACTTTAGAGGAATCTATGATTCTAAATACAGGTTCTGTATGAAATATGTACAATTATTAAAAAAAAATCTTGATAGCTGTCTGTTTATGAGTTCAGTCTCAACTTTCTAATTTATTCAATTATTGTTTGTTTATTTTTTTAAGAAATTATATACTTTTCATATTTCTATTGTATGAAGGCAGTACAGTTGTGTTTCTATTATCCATTAGGCATCACTCACTATGCCTGGCTAGGGGAGACACTACACAGAG
>VXBA01002733.1:509717-520533 GCA_013399895.1 Serilophus lunatus
CAGAAAAGAATACACGACAAAAGATATGGAACTGTTGGAACAAGAAGAGCCATGAAGTTGATAAGAGGACTGGGGCACCTTTCCAACAAAAACAGGATGAGAAAGTTTGGGCTGTCTATCCTGGAGAAGACAAGGTTACATGGAGACCTCACAGCAATCTCCCAGGATCTGCAGGGGTCTGCAGGGAAGCTGGAGAGGGATCCTTCATCAAGAACTGGAATGACAGGACAAGGAGTAACGAGTACAAAGTGAAGGAGTGGAAATTTAGGTAAGATATTAGGAAGAAATTTTCAACTGTGATGGTAGTGAGACATTGGAACAGGTTGATCAGGGAGGTTATGGATCCCCGAACACTGGCATTGTTCAAGGCCAAGTTGGATGAGTCCTTGAGCAACCTGGTCTTGTAGAAGGTGTCCCTACACAGAGAAGGCTGGGACTAGGTGATCTTTAAGGTCCATTTCAACCCCTTGACTTTAGAGGAATCTATGATTCTAAATACAGGTTCTGTATGAAATATGTACAATTATTAAAAAAAAATCTTGATAGCTGTCTGTTTATGAGTTCAGTCTCAACTTTCTAATTTATTCAATTATTGTTTGTTTATTTTTTTAAGAAATTATATACTTTTCATATTTCTATTGTATGAAGGCAGTACAGTTGTGTTTCTATTATCCATTAGGCATCACTCACTATGCCTGGCTAGGGGAGACACTACACAGAGAAAGCTTCACAGGCATTCTAGTCATTTCATCAAAATTTTACAGAATTGAAGTCTTTTTCTCTTTATTTGACATCTAATTTCAATATTCTAAACTGCTCTAAGCAGCATTTCTGTCTGCATTGACTACATTGAGAGCCTGATCTTCTGAGTAGACACAGACAAATAAAATAAAGTGCATTTCCGTGCACAGTGTAAGAAATTGTTTCAAATAAACAAAATGTATGAGATTACTTAGGATGGTTTACATGTACCACAATAAATATAAATCTGTCTGTGATTTCTGTCATATATGTTTTTACAGCTAGCTATCAGCAACGCAACTAAAGCAAATACAGAACCTCAGAATTTGAGTCCTAAAGTGTTATAACTTATTTACTTGAATTTTTCTATACAAGTCTTCCAAACAAATCTTGTAGGTCATTTTGATGCTGGTCACACAAAAGAACTGGTGTTGAAATTCATTAGTTCTTATACAAATTATATTGATTGCATTTACACTAACATAAACCACAATTGCTTTTTTTATTTGCTTCCAGTTTTTTACATTTTGTACCATTGTTTCACAGTCTTCACTCTGGGTGTTTAGGATGTTTTGTTGAGGTTTTTTTTTTTGTTTTTTTGCAGGGTATTGGGGAGCTGAAGACCATTGTCTTCAAACAGGTTTTGTTTACATTTAGGGCAGCTATAAAACAGCACCACTGATTGTATCTTAAAATTGTGAAGGGAGCATAACACACTACTACATACCCAGCAATATTTTCCCAAGTAGGATTCGACGGAGGGGACGTTAGGAATGGAATGCAGTTTAGCTTAGGCTTTAATAACGTTTCCAGTTGAGGCTACATAAAGTAGAAAGATTGAATGTTTGTCCTTATGGAGAATCACACTGACAGTGTTTTGCAATCAGACCCAGATAAAACAAAAAGTGCCAACAAGCCCTGTTTCCACTTGGCCCCTGTGAGAGTCCCCTGACACTGCCCCGTTGCTGTGTTCCCCCTATTAAATTATACTTGTCTAAGTTGCTTCTATTACAGATCTCTGTAGCAGTTTCCATCTTTCAGAGCAAGATTACTTATCTTGTGGTCTTTCACTCTTTCACATATGTCTAAACCCATATACACCTGTCGTATATCTATTAGGTTCTTCCTGTGAAGACCTAATCTGTCTGCCATTGGCAATCTGCAGAGCAGCCCTGAAAGGCAGGAGCTACCCTTCTAAATGTAGCCTATCCCGGCTATCTGGTAACATTTAATTTCTAGCTAAATTAACAGGTCAGTGACTTTATTTTAACTAATATGAAAACACACACTTCGTAGATATTTTATGGGTATGACAGCACACATGTGGTCTAGCATGAACTGGCACACAGACAGCTGAAAACACGTGGGTGCTACACACAGCCCTGGTGTCTGCTCTGTGCCTTTAAAACTGACCATGCATACAGTTAAAGGAATACCGTAAATGTCAGTCAGGGCCTAATTAGTGTCTGTAAAGGTACTTCCTGGCAATAATTGATTTCTTAATCCAGATCCCAATCTGCTCTACTGATATTCTTTAATGACTTTCTGAAGTCAGTGATAACAAATTGGATAAGAAAAGATGTTTTCGTCAATTTGGAAGATTCACAGGAGACACAAAGACTGAGTTAACATGATGCTGTTGCCAAGAGTGACTGAGCAAACAGTGTTTGCAATTACAATTCACTTTCCTAACTTCGTTTCCAGCAAAGCAGCGGCACTTTAACTTTAATTATGGCTGCCCCAGAGTAAAGGAGTGGGAGAAAAATTGCTTTCCATTACTTATTAGTTCTTTTGTCTTTCACACTCCTTGGCAAACTCCATCATATAATTAAACTCTAAAGGCTATTTGCTGACAACCTGTGGTCAAAACGTAACAGAAGATGCTCAAGTCAGGTTCCCTCCTTCCTATAGTGCCAGTTTCTGCCAAAGTACTTCCTTTGTACAAATTACTGTAAGTCAAAATCAGATCACTTTGAAACAGGGTGTTGTGTGAAGGTAGCTAGCAATTTTTAAAAGCTTGCCATTACAATTACTTAATGAGGAATTGCATTAATAGCCTGTTTCTCCTATGCCTTACATTCTGGAAGAGGAAAGGGTAAATTCAGTCATTGTAGTGGCTGTCAAATGTTGGTGTCTCATTTCAGTCTTCTACTCAAATTCAGAGTAATAGGCCACTGTGGCCTCTAATTTCAATAAAAGCATGGGGAGGGAGGCCTGGGCTCTGTAACAAAAGGCAAACACCAGATTGTTTTCAGATACCATGGGAAAAAATTGAATTACAAAGATTTGGGAATCTTTATGTCATAAAAAGCATTCCCAAGATTGTTTTATATTGCTTGCCATCTTATATGTGCACACTGTATTATAGAGACATATAAAGTGCTTTTTCTTCTACTATTGAAAAATCAAATAAATAAAAAAGAAACTCTTGAAGGACATTCTACAGTGGGGAAAAAACCCAACAAACCTTATTAAATTTCAATTCAGGGTGTAAGTTAAGACAAGGAGGATAGTCCTGTCAATTAACAGCATTCTAACTCTACTTCTCTGTCTCTTCATTGCTAATCAGTCTATAAAACAAGAGCATTCTGGGTTGGTAAAGACAGGAGAAACAAACAAACAAACAAACAAACACAGGACCCAGGATGAATCAGGACAGCACTGGTCGCATAGCTGCCCTGTATAGCTTTGTATTCAGCCTGCTCTCCAGCCAAAGCCATGGGTCAGCCACTCCCCTTGCCCACTTGAGTGCCAACACTTACAGTGGATGAAGCAGCATAGGAGAGACAAAGGCTCCTGGCTGACACAGATCTGACTGCTGTTGTTTGGATGAGGTGAAACCTGTGGAAGCAAATAGGACATTTTCTCCTCCCCTCCCTTTAAATGATGAAGTTTCTGGCAGGTATATGATGATGGGACCACCCACAGAAAAATTGGGAGAGCCTTGTGAGTGCTGATGTATGGCAGGAAGGAGGCAGAAAGCCAAGTGCCACAGGTGATCAAAAACCCCTGACTTTTTCAGAGACCCACAGGATTTTTGCACATGTTTGTGCACATCAGAAAGATAATGAAAGCTGCTGAGGCAAAGAAATGAGCATGGTGGACAGAAATGCCTGGGGATATATTTGACCTCAAGATCTGTGGCTTGCTCTGCCTCACCCAGCATCTCGGAGCTCCTGCTCTTTGAAAAGGATTTCTGCTTCTGGCTTGATACATCTTTTTACTCTAAGTATGACTTTAAAGATAAGAAGTCACTGATCATTCTCAATGAGCTCACTTTAAAGAAAAGATGCTCTCCAGGTCTCCAGGGGATCAGTCATAAATACTTATCTTCAAAGTAAAACTAGGTGGTTGAATCAGCACTGTCCCACTTGCCCAATGTGAATAGTGGTTGTGGAGGACCAATCAGCCCCAGGACACCATCCTTTCAGCCTGTGAATCCCTTCTCTTAGTCTGCAAGGGGGCTGAGGCATCGGGATGATGCAGGATAGATATACCTAAACCATCCTGCAAAGCAGTCTCTTCTTTCCCTCCCTAGTCCTGCATTTGACACTTTTCTAAACTCAAGCAGGAATGATTGGATGATTAGGGGTTGTTTTTGTATCATACAGGCCAATGTAGAGATGCTAGAACTAGTGCAGGTGCTGCAAACCTCACTACTGTGACCCTGAGGGCAGTCAGATTTGCTTTGCTTCTCTGGCTGCTTGAAACCCTCATCCACATAACAAAGATTTTTCTTCCATTTATGAGCACTCCTTCTATTCCAAGCGCCTAGTTTTCAAATTCATACATCATTGTTTTATCTGTAGTTTTCTTTAAGCTTTGACATGTTACTGAATATAATGTCAATTAAAGTGCTGGGAATGTCAACATTTTTATTTTCTGGGAAGCTTAACACATTCTAATCTTGAATTTCAGCTTTTTTCCAGGCCTAGATCTTTCCTAAGTACACCCAGACAAAAGGTCCAAATTATAATGTAGTTTGGTGATTTTCAGCAAAATGTGCGCTAGGGCTTAGCCTGAGAACATCAGCTCATTTTCTGTAGTGACCTGAAATACATAACTAGAGGCTAGGTTTCCAAAGGTGAAAGGCTGCTGTCACTAAGCCACTGCAGCAACTTAATTGAATGTTTTCCCCTAGCACTAGCAGCAAAGGCTGCTTTTACTATTTGTTGTGTGTCGGGATTAGTATGGAGTATTTGCCTGACTTGTCTCTGAACAAAAACTATAAAAGAAAAAAAAATATTTGCAATTACTTATTGAGTGCCATTCTGACATATCCAAGGGTCTTTTGCACAGCCTTCCAATCACTCTAGGTCAAAACTCATTTCTGCCTTGGTAAATCACACCCAGGATAGCTTTGTTGCATGTTATGACCTGTCCCAGATCCACAGAGCATCAAACATCTAAATTAAATACCACAAACTCCATAGTTCCTTTTATTTATTTATTTTTTCTCGCAGAGTTCTTTTTTTCTTCCCCCAACCCCCCACCCCTCAGTTGAAGACAAAAGTAAAGGCTTTATTTATAATATTTTGTTTCCATTAGGCTTCCCAATTAATAATTTGGCATTTAAGAGAAGAGGAAGCCTGGAGGAGGAGTCATCAGGATGTTCATTAATTTCCCAGTAGGGCTATGCAGATCAGTTCACAGCCTAAACCTGATAACGTTTGCTTTGCTTCCCCACCCCTTCACATGCACGTCCTCATAATGGAGATGGAGGAGAGATAATAAGAGAGGGAACAGGCAGCTCTTCACCATTTGTGAAACTAATGAGCCCCTTCATTTAGTCTCATTATAAATATGCCACCGCTGGCACCAGGCTTTGGTTCTGTTCCTAGCTACATCAACATCAATTTTGAGGCACACTGATGCATCACTAACATACACGACAGCCAAACCTCTTCTTTTCAGCCTTTTTTTTCATTGTGCTATCTGAGACCTTCCCTTCTTCATTGCTCCCCCTTCGAGAGGCACAGAAGCCTAGACTGAAAAGTAATGAGACTATTAATTAGAGCTTCTCTAAAATAAAGCTATCCTGACTGGGTGTTGTCTCTGTCTCAGTCTTTGTTCCAGTCACGTTCTGTGAGACTAATACTTGTTTACACAAATTAATACAAAAAATTAATATCTCCAGCTAGGAAAAGAAAACAAAAGGTCAGCATGATTAAACAGTCTGGTTATTCTTGAGCTGAACAGTTGAGGTTCACATTGAGGAGGCACAACATTTATGTCTTCCTTGCACCTCTATAGTATTTCTGCAGAAAGAATCTTTTCTTTGAAAAGTGTGTGTTGGGGTAGTTGCTGAGTTCAGCAAGGGAGAGATACAGAAAGGTTACATAGGCTGCTTATCATCTTTTGTTGCTTTCAAGCAATCCAGGCTATAAGCTGTAACAATTTAGATCTCTTGCTAAAATGAGTTTGTGATCTCCTGCCAGATCTAAGAAAATGCATCCCCCTTTTGAGATTTTATAATTTTACCACAGGAATTGAGGACTGCATAGGTAATGTCTGACATTTCCTCAATTAATTTCTCTATTGTGAAATGAAAGTGTGACCCCAGTACACCAAAACAATGCAACAGTAGGTTATGTTCATCTGTCATGGATCAGGGTAAGACTGAAAACCTCACACAGGCTCCAGCAATCAAAGATGAAGCTGTCTTTGAAGGACATCAAGTTGTTATTTGGATCATTACTGTCAATATTGCGAGTTTTTGTCTAAAAAAAAAACCTTAATCAAAGTTGACTCTACCCTTACTGGCTGAAAGTTTTCTTGGAGAGAAACCTTTCTGTGATATAATGGGATGATAAAGTGTTTTTAACTACCTGATCTTTCAAGAAATAAGAACTTTTAGGCTTCATTGTCTCAAATAATATTATATTATTTTAGTTTTAGTTTTCCTGTTAGCAGCCACTAAAATGAACAAGATCTAGCTGAAGGTTAGAAAGACAATTCATTTAAAGCTTTTGAAAAAAAAATAAAACCCTGAAAACCAACACTATGAAATCTCCAAAAACATTAAAAGATCAATCATTTTCTGAATGATTAATGATTTTCCATGTAACTTTATATGTATATCTTTTTTTTTTTAAAGTCTGCAGCATATACTGAAAGTTTGGTTTTGAATTAAAAAGAGATATCCTCAAATGGAAATAAATACACCTGTTGAAATAAATATTATTAAATTCCATTGCTATTAAAAACAGCACCTAAATATTTCCAGAACAGAAATTTCAAAATTAAGGAGAAAAAATGATCAATCAAATTGATAAATTCATTAGGTCAAGATTAATTCCTGCATTTAAAAATTTAGCTCGTTCATTCTGGAGAAGTTTCTGTTATTTTAGTCAAGCCTTAACTTTAGGCTCATGAAAGTCTGTCTTGCTCGTAAAAATGACAAATGGCAAATGCCAGGTCAAGACAAAGTGGCAACACTGGCAGGAGGAGTCTTCCATTTATCTTCTAAATACAGACTGATCTGGGTGGATCTAAAAGCTTGGCCTACAGGCAGCAGTCCTAACCAAACAGTATTTCAAAATTAAAATCTTTTTTCTGAAGGAAAACTGCAGAAAATATTGACAAATGTTTTCTTAACAATCCTCTAGTCTACACAGAGTTTGGATTTAGACTAGGATGTTGAATTGAAAAAGAAATACTCTTTGTGATAATGAAGAATAGCTCTGTGCTCTCTTCATAACCTCTAGATCTCCATTAAGTAGTGGAGAGCTACTCTCATTCTCCTGGGCCTCTCCAACATTCTGCTGTGCTGAGCACAGTATGCTGCTGTCTCACATAAGAGAAAAAATTGTTGCTTCTTCCTCAAAATATGCACCCAAACATGCAGCTTCCCACACTTTACTGCTACTGATTTGTGCATCCAAGGAAAAAGAAATGATCCATTGTCCTACCTTTATCCACCAAGGTAGGTGGACTGGTCAGACAGCATTAACATACCCAACAAGATACAAACACAAATATAGATCCAGTACTTGTATAAGGAAGAGGTGGCAGCCAAATGCAGACAAGATAGAGGTAGTATTTATGAAGTTCACAGTACTGTTCGTCCACTCAGCTTTAGAGTCTGTTGGACCCCTTTCTGGTCAAAGCTTTCAAGAGAAACGCTTCATGATGTTGTTATCTAATCCACCCAAATGGCTGATGATCTCATTTTGGTAATTCATAGTCGTGTTACCTTCTGGCTGAACTACTTTAGTGTAATACATGTGTTTGAAAAAGTGCTTTCCATTTTTTACTGCATCTCTACTGTGAGCTAGTACATACCAAAGAATACAACTTGTTTTCTTAAAAAAGAATTTAAGGGTACTCTGTGGGATTTGCTGCAGGGCCTTCCACTTTCTTTGGCTTCAAACTGAAAATTCATTTCTTTTACTTCACATCAGTATCAAAATCTCCAGCTACTTTCCCACAAAAATCTAATGGGAAGAAACACTAAAGGAAGAGATTGTGTTTTGTTATTTCTGGTAGCAAAAATTTGTGCTTGAGCTCTGCATACTAGAATCACATATCAATCTCTTTGATTAGAGACATTTTGCTTCCTTGTCCTTCAGCTCCTACCAGGAACAGAGAAAAATCCCACTGTATATGGAACAGGTTAAAAAGCTTAGTATTTTCCAAAAGAATATTGTTATCATTACAACAACTCCATTAACAAGTTTTATAGCCAGCTTTCTAGCTGACACAAATGTGTGAATCCCCAGCCTTGAAACCTCTGGTGCTCCAAGGCTCGCTGTTTCCACTCAAATCTTGAATCTTGCACATGGCTTCCCACCCTAATAGCTGATGGAAGATCTCACATCCTATAGACAGGAATTATTGAGATAATTGTTAGCCACTAAAATCTTTGCACTTTAGAATTATTGCCTTCTTTATGCTTTTAGATTTCTTTACCTATCAGTAGAAAGCCTTTGGCAAAAAGAAATTTCACTCCAACCTTAAGTATTGTGTCACAAAGAATAAGAAAATAGTTTTTTCATAACAAAACAAAACTAAAAAATTCTTGTCACTGACTAATTTTCTTGTTTTGTGGCCTTTATAACCAAATGTAGTGTATCTTCAAACCAGTTTGTCAGACATGTGCTGAAGACTGGAACGAAGCCATATAGAATATCTTTGTATCACGCAAAAAATAGAAAGAAAACTGAAAGTAGTCTTGTTAAAAGCCCTATAAAGAAAAGTGAAAGAGGGGGATATGAGGTGTTCTAGATGAAAATAATGAAGTTTTTTATTTCTCTAAAGTCCCCAAATTCAATTTATTTAAAAAAAAAAAAAAGCTAGTCCTTTTTTTTCTATCCTTGGCTACCTAGCCCATAGATGTTTAGTCATAGAATACTTTACAACATCTATTTCACTCAACAGAAGCCATAAACCTTCTGCAACTTCCTTAACAACCTTAAAAACTACAATAAAATCTCCAAAACTAGAATTATTGCCAAGAAAACAGTAAGCCATTTTCCTGACATAGCAGGGAAAATTCAATAAAAGCCCCACCTAAAACTAACCAGGCTACTGTTTCCATACCACAGAAGGAAGCAAAAAACGAGCAAAGTCTAAAGCCTACCAATCTGAAGGCAAAACTCTCTTCCAGCTCCAAGTTTGATAGTTATATTGTGTGAACTGGATACGAAACAGCAGTTAGGGTGTGAAATGTTAGTTTTAGGAGTTCTCGGAAGCTCTGTTCTTTCTTCATGTCTCTGTAAACTCTTCCCATGGATTAGAAGAGTTTGGGGAGAAAAGTATTCTAAGGGTGTAAGTGGGGAAGGAGCAATGAGGTAGGCAACCAGCGGAAGGCTTGAACTCCGGGACACTGCAAAACAAAGACTATGTAAACACGGATCCCAACTGTTTCAAATCATTTTAACAATCGAATTGCTTCTTCTAGTCTCAAAAACTCCAGTTTAAAATGGTTTATAATCTGCTAATGATGAACTTAATTCCTGTGATTATTAGAAATCTTCTAATTACAAGTCTAAATTTATTCATTACTATTTAACAAATAGCGTTTTTCAACTATCTCTTCCTCCTTAGTCATAATTGTCCCTCAACCCCAGATGCATAAGTTAACATTCTTATAGCTATTTTCATAACTAAACTCTCTTTACATGAGAGATACTCCTTTCATTTCATCATTTCATGAAGGTTTTTTCTGAATTAGTTTTGCTCAAATTTATTGTTCCTCAACAACAATGACCAGTACTATATATATATATATTCCAAATTTTTATACTTTTCTATATATTTGTACTAGTTTGAAATCAAACCAGTGGGTGATCGCAAGTCAGAATTATAATTTAATAGAAAAAAAAATTAAAAGAAAGAAATAAATGCAGAAGTACAAGAACACTGACAAAGTCAGATACACCCTGACACTCTATGGTAATAGCAGTCCAAGCAAAGCAGTTCCGTTGAAGCAGTGATCCTGTAAAAAAAAAAAAAAAGGGGTGAGAAAGTCCAATGGTAGCTCTTGTCCTCTGGGAGTCCAGTAGGTAAGTGCTCCTGTGGTGTTCAGAGTCTCAGCTTATATCCAGGATGGAATAGTTGTCTCCTCCCTCTGGGCAAAACATCTCACAATGGGATGGTGAGTCGTGTGATAAGGCCTGATGGGCCCATTAACAGCAGATAGTCCAGGAAGGAGCTATCTCTGAGTCATGGGGCGAGGCATTGATGGCCCATTGATAATGGCAAGGAACACTGTTTCACCAGCTGTTTCAACAGCTAACAGAGATGGTAATAGAATATACTTCAACCTAGGACAATATTCTACAATTGCACTTATGTAGCCTGAACATTATTAAAACCACATAATTTTTCATTTAATTTTTGCAGGTCCATTCTACCAGCTCTGTTATTCTACAAATTATCAAAACAATGTATTGATTTTTCTGTGGCCAGGTTTTGGTGGCAGTGGGGGGGGCTGAGGGAAAGGCTTCTTCAAGAAGCCACTGGAAGTTTCCCCATGCCCAGGCTGGGGCCGCTGCTGGCCAAGGCCGGGCCAATCAGTGGTTGAAGGAACGCCTCTGTGATAACATATTTAAGAAGGAAGAAAAAAAAAAAA
>VXBA01002733.1:531474-607936 GCA_013399895.1 Serilophus lunatus
CTCAGAGGTGACCTTATCGCTCTCTACAGCTTCCTGAAAGGAGGTTGTAGTCAGATGGGGGTTGGTCTCTTTCACCGGGCAGCAACTGACAGAACGAGAGGACACAGTCTCAAGCTGCGTGCAGGGAGGTATAGGTTAGATATTAGGAAGAAGTTTTTCACAGAAAGAGTAATAAAGTTGTGGAATGGACTGCCTGGGGAAGTGGTGGAGTCACCATCCCTGGATGTGTTTAAAAAAAGGCTGGACGTGGCACTTGGTGACATAGTCTAGTCTAGTTGAGGTTCTAGGGTAAGGGTTGGACTAGATGATCTTGGAGGTCTCTTCCAACCTAGTGATTCTGTGATTATGTGATATTAATAGTCTCTCTCCCTGTGTCCAGCTATTTATTTTTCCCAGAAATAAACATAACATCCTGGATCCACCTCATAATATCAGGCCAAAAACTGGCCAAAGCTGTTGTAAGGTTTTAGGAAAGAGATGGAGGGAAGAAGAGAATAACAAATTAAAAGTAGATAAATATTGCTGCTTTAACAGTCTAAGCAGTCTAAAATTTTAAGCAGTCTAAAAACCTTTATAAAAGCATAATTCTAAACAGTAAAATTTTACTCAAAGATCTTTCAAACAGCTTTTCAAAGATAGACCAAAACAATAGTGTTTTTTAAAAAAATAGACTCACAAAGATTTTGAACATTTAAAAGGATATTAGGATGAAGTTTTCTCTAATGCAGTGGTTCTAACAAGCAAAGTTAAACCTGCTTTGATACTCGAAGCTGTAAACTCCTACAGCTTAAAGTATTTGTCCTCAGGACACAATGCCCAAAACATTCCTGCAAATTAGCCCAAGCATAACGGTTTTCACATCACATTTGTTATACCAGTAATTTTTTTCTTATTTTGAAAACCCAAGTTCAGGTCCTGAAGTCTCTTGTTCACAAATAACTCTTTTCTGCAACAGCTAGATACGGAAATGATTTAGGATGATGTTAAATTTAAGGCACTTATTCTCATCTCTCAAATGTACTGTGTTAGCAGAGGCTAGCACTTAAAATCTTCTCTCTCATAATTGACTGACACTTAGCTATGTCAACAAGAGAGAAGCTAAACCTGCATAGTGCCTGAAGAAGCAGTGCCACAACGAAGCAGGGACAGAGGAGTCCATCTGAGAATTCAACCGTACCTTCACTGCTCTGAAACAAAGGGCAGATATAAGTCTTTAGCAGGGCAGTATTGCTCAAATCTTGATATGCATACACTGCAAAAGTGATTTTTAAAAATCATTCATCTTTCAAAGTTTCCCAATATAACCTGCACAAGATATTTACAAGATAAAAATTTTTAAAGGCCTGCTAGTTTGACATTGCAACTGAATTTGTAATTGTACCAAAAATAAGCATGACAGTGGAAAGCTAAAGACTTTAGGAATCCATTTAAAATTTATCTTTAATTTAAAATATTTAAACCAAAAAGTCAGAAAACCAAAAAGAATACTCCAGATTATTTATTCCATAGGGTCATTCTTGTTTCAAAAGTAGCTCAAATTCAGCCATAATTACAGATTACTGAGTGGCATTTATATAAAAGTAAAAGGACTGGCTCTCTTCTTTTGTCTCTCTGCTATCAACTGGAAAGAGGAAAATACCTTGTAAAAAATGTCATTTCAAAGCACAAAATCTTTATTCAGATTTCTTTTAATTATCACAGCTTATCTTCAATTACTAGCTATTTTGGCTTGAATATCTTAGTAAGATATTCAAAGAAAAATTACATGCGATGGAATAACATAAATTCACTTTTGATGATACATCACACCATCATTTCACATAGTAACCTTAGTGAGAGAAGCAAAATGTTGGTTCACTATGATATGACATCCCACAGCATCTGGCAGAATACTTCAGAGTAAACCCACATCACTGCAGTGGGAGCCTGCCCACACAAAGCAACATTCTGCTTGAAGGATTTTCGGAATCCACCCACTGTGCATGTGGAGAGATTCTAATGAGGAAAATAGAGGTCAGAGACAAGTGTTGACCTAAGTCATCCCCAAGGACAGGTGGCAGCAGATCACCTCTGAGACTTGTGGAGGTCTCCATGTGCCGATTGTCCCACAGGAGAAGTCACAATCGTGACCATGCACCCACCATGGATCCCCTGTTGCCAGCTTGCCTCTCTCCTGCACCTTACAGAACATCTTTTACTTTTTTGACACATGCAAATTTACTGTAGAATAGCAAGAATTACCTTAAATTATGGATGCTTTCTTTTCTCACCTATATGAGTAGCCTTCTTGCAAAAAGCACTTTTGTAAATGTCATGATGCACTGGAATCAATTGTGGTACATACCCTTTAAATAAAAGAACAAAGTAATTCCTGAGAGCCATGGTATTTCAAGACATCCAGGGTAAACAGAAAATTTTGTTGATGCTTGGGTTTATTCTCGGGTGATCCAACAAGAGAGATATACAAGAAAAATCTGTGGTTGTAACTGAGACATTACTGGGAGGAGGCTTTACTTTGTGTGTATTCTACTCTACAGGGCAAGAGAAGATAAAACAAAGCGTGATTTTTTTAAAAATCTGTGACCAGTGGATTATTTCCTGCTTAACAGGACATAACTAAATGCATCTAAGTTTCTCCAGATGGTTATTATTTATGAATTGTGGAAAAGATAAAATTAATAGGAACATCAAAGATGTGCTGAAAAGTTTCCTGATTAAACATTATCTGACCTCCAAATGGTCTTCCTCTGCATTTCCTGCAGCAATTTGGCTATTAGTCAACCCGTTAACTGTTCCTTCCACAGAAATGCAGATGACACGTTTATAAATATCTGAATCAGAACTGGAATTTAAACTTCACTTTGATTTAAATGCTGTTCAACAAGGTGACATTTTTTTCAGGGACCAGATGCCCTGGCAAAAGTGCTTTTTGCACTCAGGGTTTTTCCAGCACAGCCAACTATTTATTACCTGTGGTCCCAGACAGAGGAATTGCTTGGTGTGCATGACCATAACACACTGCTTTTGTTAAAACAGGAGTTCTTTTGTAGATAAAAGTCTGCAGATTACTGTGGCGACCGAGCCATTAAAGTATTTGTCATGCTTACACTTGCTCACACATTGCAGTTCAGAGCACTCAACAAAGTACAACACAGAGATACTGACACTATTCTGTCACAAAGTCAAGGGGATTCAAAGGATTCAGAATGATTCCTCCATACACTTTCTTCCATCCATACCATACCCCTTACTTGAAGTGCATATCAGATAAACTTCTCTTTTACAACTTATCCCTGAAAATAAAAAATATAAGGATATCTTCGGGAAAGCTGCACTCTGCTGATGAATGTCCATACTCCAAGTTTTCTCTACGTCATTAATATATCTCTCTCAAAGCACAAATGGGCTGGAAGAAGATCATCTGTAAATCCTAAGAAGCTCTTCAGAGCATTCTCTGAGTTGGCACTTCACAGAATCAGAGATGGGAGAGTAAGTAATAGCCTAAGTTAGACAGAATTTCATTAAAATAAATTATGCATTCTGTGTACATTCTAAGGGAGTTTTACAAACACGTGTCAAAACACTTCAGTGATAGTTGTGACTATTATTCCTCTTGCTAGACTGTAGCTTTTACAACTGTGCTCAGAATTCCGGGGAGATACCTGCTGTCCCATAACTCCACACTCCCTACTAGGTGGACCTTGAAGGGCAAATCCGGGACCTTTGCTGCTGGAGGGCAGTAGCAGCCAGCCAGCTGTGCTCCACAGCCTGCTGCAGGACAACATGGGGTGCTACGGTGCATGGGCAAAACAGCCCAAACAGAGAGTGCACAAGCAATACAGAATGAAAACACATGACAAGCAGTGCAGCTTCAACAACACCAGTGCCAACACCTGCTAAGTGCTACAAAAAAAAATTTACCAAGGTTGAATGATTGAAGAACCACAGACATTATGTACAGGGCATTCTCACTTTGAGTTTTAATCAAGGAGAAGAGGCAGTAGAAGGAAAAGGGATCTCTGATCTGCATAGTACATTCTGTATATTTAGTTAAAGATTTGTCAGATAATTAATTTACTGAATTTTAAGGGCTCATGTTATTCTCTATGAAAGTTGAGATTAATTTACATCCCAAAGTATCTAGCTGTGTTTGCTGAGCTGACTTGATCACACAGTACTTTTAAATAGATTTAATCTTTACATATCCACAGAGAGAACTTCCCTTTCAAAGACAACGTGGTGATATGCCGTAAGCCTATGTACTGCTCTGGGGAACCCAGCTGCTTCAGAATATGCATTAGAAATGTAAACTAATCTCATTGTGTGCTGTAGGTCAGCATCAGTTTCTGATGAATGCATCCAACGCCCAGATATTTTTCCAAAGAACACCTCAAATATCTCTGCCTCATGCTAGCTATTCCTGCCTCATCTGAAACAGCTGAGCGATCTTTCACTGCCACAAAGGGACTGAAATCCTGGCATGAATGTGCCATGGGACAAGCTTTCCTCAATCACATCATCCAAAAAGGCATCAACACTGACTGTGCTAGAGTAAATGCGGTTTTTGCAGAGAATGAAGACTGACAGTGTTGTCAAACTCCTGAAAACATTTAAATTCTGAAATGGGTCATGAGGCCACACAACTCCATTGGAACACAAAGCCACAGTTTTTGCTTTGCATCCTAAAATGCAATACAACATGATTTTTTTGAGCAATCTGATCTAGGGGAAGGTGTCCCAGCTCATTGCAGGGGATTTGGGATCAGATGACCTTTAAAGCTTCCTCCCAACTCAAACCCTTCTCAGGTGCAATGAATCCCTTGTTATTCAGATCAACAGTTGTTCTTCACATGGGACTGAATATGGTTGGAGGAGGGTTTGGAATCAGGAGCACCCCAGCATGGGGCAGGGTTTTCTGTCTAGTGCACAGCCCCATCAGGTCCCAGTATGGGCCAGAGGCAGCAGTGGGGCTCCTCCAGGGACCCAATGATGTGCAGGAAGTTCAGACAAGATAGGCCATGGGCCAGGCATGGTGTTGCCTAGGGCAGATCTGGAGCCCCGTTCAAGAAAAAACAGTGCCCCTGGTCTCAGGAAAGGGTCCCAAATTCACATTCTGTGGAGGGGGAGTCAGGGGAAGTGGGGTTTGTCAGTCCCCATAAGGAACTGACACTAGACCATAGAATCATAGAATAGTTTGGGTTGGAAAGGACTTTCAAATGTCATCAAGTCCTAATGCCAACCTCCTTGGAAGCATCCCTTTTCAGAGGTTACCTTTCACCACCTACAACACTTCAGTGAAAATAGTACCAAAAAAAAATAAAATTCTAAAACATCTATGAGGGCACTCTAAGAGTAAACAGACCTAGATATCCAGGTTATTTTTCACACAATTTTGTTTTCAGTGGAAGTGCATACTAGAATTATTTTATGGGCTGTATTCACCAGATTTCTTTTTTTAATTCCTCATTACAAGAAGGATTTTCAGAGTCAGAGTACGGTGAAATTTTAAATCTCTCTATATGCACACACATACACACACACATATATATATATATATATATATATATATACATACCAGAAAATAAATTGCATGAAAATTTTATCTGTTGCTGAGTTATATGTTGAGATCACAGCAACACCAACAGCCAAGCTGGGTGCACTGCATTGGTACCACACCTATACATCATGACAAATAAAGAAAGCATAAATACTATTAATTCAACTACACAGCTCATTATGATGAAAAATTTGTTTGTAGATACCTCCTTGATTAATGACTAATGCGTGGTTAATCTTAAACATATCCAATAGGAAAGAAACTGAAGTCAATGAGAGGAACCTGACACCAGAGTGAACACAATTTATCACTCCAATGAATAGTCCATGGAATTGTTCATTGTGCATACAAACGCACACAAACACTTCCACAGCCTCCCTGGAATAATGAAGTATCTGGGAAAAACACAAAAGGGCAGAAAACTCATGCGGCATGTAGTATAGGTATTTGCATAGTCAGTAGACAAAGGCAGCTGTGAGAAAGGAGATAGAAGACATGCTGGTTGAAAAGAAATCTGCTCTGCTCTCCTCTGCTGCGCTCGGTGGCATTTTAGTAGTTGCCAAAACTGTCAGTGCTTTCTGCTTCAGTATACCTACCCAAATTCCTCAAATATTTGGAGTTGCAGTTCAACTGGACGATTTACTCCATACGAGTCCTAAAGAGCATAGCCCTTGTGCTACACTTGCTCATACCTAGACAGATTTCTACAATACCTCTTTGGAAGAATAATAAAGGTATGATATACAAAAAGTGCTATATTTTGTGCCCTTCATTAAAGTATGTTATATTAAGTCCAGCCTTTCAAATTGTTTACATGTGTTTAACTATCCTCGAACCCAGGAGTAGAGTGTTTCATGAGTGATTTACATGTAATAGCTGGTACATCAGATCACATCAATAGTCCATTCAGTCCAGAAGAAGAAGAAGATGCAGCACAGAAAGAGCAAATGAGCCTGGCCACTGTGTGCAGTCCCTTCTTCTTGTACAACCCCACACTTACCCAGAAAAATCTCATCCATTGTGGGTGCTCGTCTCATCATGTGGGTGCTCAAACTTTCATGTAAGGTTAGCCTAGCAGATTGAGATTTACCCCCTAGGTTATTGAAAGCTATGTGCATAGAACAGACTCTCCTATCGAACAAATCATGAGATAATTTTACTGAGATAGCACTAGTAGTTATATTAATCAAGTCTTATAATTTAGTGGAGTCTCCCTTCTATATGTACCTAACGAGCTCTTGGAGCACATGCATTTTTCTATCCAAAACAGAAGCAGGCTCCAATATATTGACAAGGGCCCTTGCAACCACTGCCAGCAACAGCATGTACCAGCGATTGCATTCCTCTTTTGTAGTCAAAAGGGCAACCCCCGCCATCCTGCCAGTGTCTCAGCAGAATCAGGGCCAAAGTTACTCCTTTCCAAATCATCCTGTCAGAGTCCCCTGAATGTGCCTGGAACACCAGCTGTCTCCACAGCCTGAATCAGAGACAAATGATGAGACTGCAAAGGCTGTTTGCTCAATAGCTCAGGCAGTTCAGATGAACAAGTGCACTGAGTGCTCTTGGCGCAGAGCAGAAACAGGCTGGACAAGAGGGGAAGGGAGTGAGAGGTGAGAGCTGCACGTGCTGCCAAACCCTGTCCCAGCCACCCCAGCACATCACCTCCCACAAGGTAAAGCATATTTTAAAATGTACAAGTCTTACAGTGGTAAGACAGATACCTATTGCTCTAGAATACCCAACAACTGAATTACAAGTAGTTTAGAGAAAATCTGCCTAAAAATTCAGTCATCAGCTGCAACTTTGCTCTAGATAGAATTATGCTAGCAATTTCATTTCTGTCATGTTACATTTTTAAATGTAACACGTAAGCAAATTACATTAAATAATCATACTATTTCAAGGTTTTCCGGAGATGGTTGAAATATCTAATTTTAAAACAGCCCTGAATTTTGTGGTAGTCTTTCAAGGGCCTAAAAAAAGATTTTCCCTTTTGCTATATTACCAGCCAAACATTTATCTTATATAAATAACTGCTTAAGGAAGAGTAAACTGTGAGATAACTAGATTTTTTTATTCTTGGGTACTTACTCAACAGAAAGAGATTATGAGAATACTAACTAGATAGACTCTGAATAATATTAGCAAAAATAAACTAAAAATAAGGAAGAGCTTTTCAATTCCAAATGGAGAAGGAAGAAAAGAACATGCACCTGCAGTAGCTGTAGTGGTCTGGAGCTTTACAAAGCACAACATAAATTACTGTGTAAAATCTATGAAGCTGACATAAGACTCTGGTTTCTGAAATAGCTGCCACAAAACCTCAACTAGAGTTACTAGAGCAGGAAAGGAAAATTAGAAAAGTCAATAGATGTTGCCTTAAAAGAAAGACTTCTTGCCAAAAGAATAAATAGCAAAAAATTACTTGACTGGGAAACATAAGAAAGGCTTTTTTATTTATAGAAGTTATTTAGGAACAATGAATATAAAATAAATAGAAAGCCAGCTAAAAGCAAACCTATCTTTAGAGAGAAAGGAAACAAAAAATCTTGTGCTAGTGTTAGATTTTCAAGATTTTGTAATGCCTAATTAATTAGTAGTTCAATGAATTCTTAAGCCCATGAACTGCCTGTAAAGTAAAAATATAAGTGATAAAACCTCCATAACAATCTCTATGCTGCTGGACGGCACAGAACATGTTAAAAATATCCAGGGCTTTGGACAGACATCTGCAATAAGTCAACTGCTGCACCTTGAAAGGGTCCTGCAGGTGCCATGACCTACATATATTAGAATTATCACATTAAATGAAGAAGTTGTCTGGTTAGCTCAGGACTTGACTGCATAGAATTTGGCCAGGGAAGCAGAAGCCACCCTTTGGAAGTGAATACTTAATGTTATACTCCTGGAGAGCTAAGACCCAGAAGAGACATCAGGGGTAAGAGAAATCACAGTTATAGTCTACATAATCTCTGAATATTCAATAGTCAGAGTATCTGACCTCTTAGAAACATGAATTGACTGACCCTCAACAAAATAGTGAAATGTCAGTAGTTCTGTGTCTGGAGTCTAGTACACAATTTTTAATGTTTCCTAGTAATTTTTTACAAATGACCACTGATTCTCTACCATTGTTCTGAGAGGCAACAGAAGCTCTATGGAAAAGAAAGTTTAGTAATAACCAAAGAATGAGTGAAGTGTTTTGCAGACTACCTCTAGAACATTATAGTGCTGAAAATAGTTCCTTATCTGCCCTCCAGTTCACAAGGCCAGATGATATGAACCCTTTGTAATGAAAGGTAGGAGAACCCCTAAGGATATTAGTTTGCTGGGAAATGACGATAGAGAAGATAGAAGCTGTTAAAGTGAAAGAGGCAAACTTGAAAGGGGAGAAATGAAAGAAAACAGAAAGAAATATTTTCAGAAACCAACATGAGTGCCAAGAAGGGGGAAAGAGGGGAAGCTGAAAGCTACTGAGTGACCTTTACTTTTAGCTTGGAAAATAAATGTTTCCTTTTATAGTTTCTTGTTAAAATAAGACCAGTAAGGGATCATGAATCTTTATACAGTTTTATAGTTTCCTTTTCAGTGAACCATTTCAGTTTTACACACAATTTTATAATGTAGCTGCATAAGAAACTAAGCTTAGCCTTATAATGCCACAATAAGAACCTATGTAGCTGCAACAACATATACCTGCATTTATTTCTAAGCAAAATAAAAGAATCTGTACCATTTTTTAATTCACAAAAAGAACCCCTGCTTTGAAATTGAACTGAAATGGTATATCCTAACAGCCTAATAATTACATCAAAATAGAAAACAGAATACTCCCCCATAATCATATATGCACACAGCTGTAATCATTATTTTTTAGCAGACACTGTGCCTTTGATCTTTTCTAGCCCTCTTCCACCTTCTAGACAGTACAATCCCGAAGGAATCATTGTCTACCAGATACTTCTCTATCCTTCGCTGGCTCTGGACTGCCTGCCTCTGTAGCAATGTCATATGGAAAACACAGCAAAAGTCTTTTAGCAATGTCCTGCAGAAAGAGAGGAAGTCAATATCCACAGACTTTGTATGTGACTTGTTCTCCTCCTGGAAATAGACCCCTTCTTTCCCACAAGTCTATAAGCCCTGCTGGGAAAGAGGGTGAACACACCACAGATAGACTTTTCTCACAGCTGTAAACCAGAAATTACATCTGTGTACTGACTCCAAGGAGGCTGTTGGGACCCCAGCGTTCATTAAATCCTTTCTTACAGAAGACTTTCACTGACATTATCTGAGTAGGAAGGACAAATTCAGTGTATAGCTCAGAAACAATAACTTTCAGAATACCTGAAGATTTTTCCACTTTCCAATAGAAAAACTTACCAGTTTGCTTGTACCAAGGTTCAAACTCTAATACTCTGATAATAGGCTCACACATCAGTACAGCAGCTTTGATCTGTCTTTTTCACTGGTCTTGTAGCCTGTCATGTAGGTTCCGGTTCCAGTACCAAAGCACTGAAAACACCTGAAAACACTTCCTCTGGCTTCTGGAAATGGCTGTTTTCTGCCACCTGTTTTGCAGTGAATGACATGGCTCAGATGTCCCTCAGCACAGATTTGGTAATCAATCTTTGCTGTATTACAGTAGTTTTTGTGTCTATGCTGGCTTCTGCACTAATCTGACATCCATCTGCAGGTGGTGAAGCACAGAGAGAGAAGAGTCATCTTCTGTCTTTACTTATGATTTCAACTATTCAGGTCTGTACTTGGCACTCTTAGGTTGTGTCTGAGCCTGAATGGTGCATTCTTTCTCTGGTTTTAAAATGTTTTTCCTCCATTTGTGTTATAAATAGCTAGACCAAATTATGCAAGACTTCAAGATCAGGCCCATCAAGTCATTCAGTTTTGGTAGTTCTTCAGTTAACCCCTGGCTGTTCTAGATTTTCTGGGGAATTCAATAAGTAGATAAACAATAAATAGATAGATAGATAGACAGACAGACAGACAGACAGACAGATAGATTAGATAGATAGATAGATAGATAGATAGATAGATAGATAGATAGATAGATAGATAGATAGATAGATAGATAGATAGATAGATAGATAGATAGATAGATAGATAGATAGATAGATGATAAATAACACCAAAAGCACTCAGATCCCCAAGGTTTTATAGCAACTGGATTCATCTCATGCCCCATGCTTCAGTACTTGCCATCAGAAGAAAATGAAAATGTGCAAGTCACCCTTCTTCCCCTTCCCATGGAGAGTCCCTGTGCACCTCCCTTGCAGAGGAGAGAGCAAGCTTATCCAGGTAGTATGTGAGTTGGTATGCAGAAGCAGAGCAGGACCATAAGGTAGTTTTGCTCTGCCCAGAGTGAGGAAACCCCTCTACAAAATATCAATAAAAGCAAAGAATGTAGTTTAAAGCTGTCTCCAGAACTTCTCTATCTCTTCAATTATAAAACATACTGACATGTTCAAACTCCCTTTAGGCTTTAAGCTTGTGTTTTGAACACTGATTTTGCCACAAACTCAGGAGCAAAGAAAAAAAACTAAGGAGAGAAATTTCAGTCCCTTGAAGTCAATGCCATACAATGAGAGTCCACATGATATGCCAAGGAATATTACATCTTTTGTTCTCCTTTCATGCTAGATACAATGGCGCTTTATCAATGAAGTCATCCTAGCAATAACTTCTAATAAATACATGGTACATAGCCACTAAAAGGAGAATGAAAACAATTTTAATGATAGATACAAGACCACTCACACAATGTATTTCTGGAGGGGTTATTATAAGTGGCAGCAGTAGCCTGTTCGTCAGTCTTTTTGATATACTGAGATTCAGGGCTGGTCTTAAAAATAGATGCATTGCCTCATAAATTACAGAGTATATTGAAGTATGCTCATGACACACTAGCAAATTTATAGCCTTTTGATGATGATCCCCTAGATTAGGATCCCTTCTCTTCTGCCTGCTGGTAGAGGCTCAGAGAAAAGGAAGGATGGACGCAGCAAAAGCTGAAAAGAGACATTAGGGCAGAGGAAACACAAACCCAGGTGAAAGGCTAAAGATAAGAAATAAAGCCAGCTGTTTCTGTTGTTGCTTTTCTGTCAAGTTTCATGAGAGGGAAGACATTATGGGAAGTTATCCATTTTGACTTCCTTTTCATTAGACGTATTTTCTGTCAGCATGGTACCTCCCCAGAACAGCTTACCATTTCCACTGGTGCAAGGCCTCAGTACATGCCACATTCATGTACTGATGGAAAAAGAGGGAGAAGTGAGAAGTAATCCATGACAGAGACCTGAATCAGCAAAGCAACAAAGGAGAAAAACCTTGGGCTGACTATTTACCATCCCTGGCAAAAGAACCCCAGTTGTTCTAGGTGCTGAGAAGCTGTGCTCTTTGACCCCACAATGGTATAAATCAGCACTAAGTCTATGACAGTAATAGAGTTATATCAATCCAGTGTCACAAACAAGTCCTCTGGTGTTTCCACTTCTGGGTATATTTCCCATTATGATTTCTAAATGCATGGAGAGGCAAGTGAGTACACATGCACACACACTGTTGTACACCACTTCTCTGCATTTA
Source organism: Serilophus lunatus (assembly GCA_013399895.1). Classification (NCBI taxonomy): domain Eukaryota; kingdom Metazoa; phylum Chordata; class Aves; order Passeriformes; family Eurylaimidae; genus Serilophus; species Serilophus lunatus. Next base: position 543,632 of record VXBA01002733.1, read on the forward strand.
GACACTGAAGAGCAAAGTGATGTTCCTCTCACTGAAAATAAAATAGAGGCAAGGTAGGCAAAGGTGTCTGCACCTACTGCAGCAAGTAGTGCTGCATGTGGTTACTTTTAATAAAAATGTGAAGTACCAGTTCTGCTCAAAAATGTTCTGAACTGAAAACCTCTTTTCTGGGTCAAGTTGAGAAGGACTTAGTATCTGCACTTCTATCAGAAATTGTTGCCTGAAAAACCCAGACAAAGTAGATTCCTGATGTGCATTCTCTTGACTCCCAGAGCAGAAGGAAAACAATGAAAAATTTTGCTTCATTTCACTGTCAACCTGAAAAAAAAATCAAAATCGTGGAAACCACTGAAAGCAGATACTGCTTTTCACTTGTCAGCCCTGCCCCAGTCGCTAACCCATGAGGTCAGTAATAAACCTCTGGTGTTTACTACCACTGCAGCTCTAATCCGTCTGGCAGGTCCTCCAAAATTACTTCCATTTCTCTGGGCTCCTGAGGTCCATTTTTCCTCATCTTTCTGATGGGTATGCTCCCCGTCATCCCAATAATCTCTTACAGTTCTTGTGTCCTTCTCAGCACAGTTAAGTGTCTCCAACTGATAGTGCTCACTGCAGCATCTGATTGACCCACATATATTTCTTGATGACACTCTTGTCTTTCACCGAATCCAAATGCCTGCTGCTGCTTTCATTCCTGTTACTGTTGTCCAAAACAAGTGAAAGAAAGCAAATCATGTACATTAACATCTTAGCCCCAGTGTGTGTTTCAACATTATCTGTCAAGAGGGTTGATTGAAACATTTCCCTGGGGATGCCTCAAAACAAGAGCTAGAGTACTCAATATAACATACCTTTATGAAAATAGGATTAAGATGGATGTGAGCCACTAACATGACAGAGACTGACATAATCAAAAGAAAACATAGAGGTTTCTTGCACAGTATTAATTAACAGCGTAGTTTTTGCTAGGGGAGTTCAAGTAGGGTCAATAGCTTGTTCAGAAGAGATTCTTAATTTAAAATTTCTCTACCAAACATATCCTAATAGATCTGCATTTTGTTTAAAAAAACACCACAACCCAAACAAACAAAAAACCCAATAACAGAGGTGGAGGGATTCATTCTTCTAAAAAATACATTGAGAGTTCAGACTCTGGTCTCTGTGGAAAGACAATCAGCCTGATCTGGGTAAGCAGCAAATAAATAGGCATGTTAAACCTCAAAATCAAAAATCACTGCCCCTTTCGGAATAATACCAACTGATGTAGGACCAGAGGAGTCAAGTGTGCAGTTTTTAATATTTTATAAGGCAATAGTGCCTCAGCAAACTACTCCAAATAAAAGAAGATCCTGTGGATTCTGTGCAGATGAAGACGGCCTCCCTAGGGGAGCTCACATACTTGATACAAGATGGGGACATTGGAACAATCACAGGGTAACCATAACACAATGAAATTCAGTTATCACAAGATACCAGTTATGTAGAATCATGTAGGTTGGAAAATACTTTTAAGAACATCAAGTCCAACCATAAACTTAATACTGCTATGTTCACCACTACATCAAGTCCCTAAGCACCACATCTTACATGTCTTTTAAATACCTTCAGGAACGGTTACCCAACAGGGCAGCCTGTTCCAATGCTTGACAACTCTCTTGGTAAGGAAGTTTTAACCTAATATACAATTTTATCCTCCACTAGTGCAACTTGAAGATGCTTCCTCTGATCCTGTCACCTGTTACCCAGGAGAAGAGGCTGACTCTCATCTCACCTAAACCTCCCTTCAGGTAGTTAGAGGGGGTGATAAGGTCTCCCTTGAATTTCCTTTTCCTCCAGGCTAAACACCTTCTGTGCTCCCTCACAAGACTTGTGTTCCAGACCCTTCACCAGCTCTGTTGCCCTTCTCTGGACATGCTCGAGCACCTCAATGTCTGTCTTGACATGAGGGGCCCAGAATAGAACACAGGATTTGTGGTGCATCCTCACCAGTGCCAATTACCAGGGGACAATCACTGCCCTGTTCCCACTGGCCACACTATTTTTAATACAAGCCAGGATGTCATCGGCCCTTTTGGCCACCTGGGCACACTGCTGGCCTGTGTTCATAGAATACAATAGTTAGTATTACAAAACACAGATTATCTCTGACCAATAGGAATATATATATATATATATATATTTTAACCAGCATCTGTGCTGTTGCACATCTGTGTATATGTGAAGCTTAGTTGTGACAGATGCAAAATATTTGTATGTGTTTTAGAAGAGATGTGCAGAGGATTGTCACTTTCAAAGAACATGGTAGTAAAAGAATGTTTAAACACAGAGACATGAAAGGGAGGGTTGATCATTAAATTTATATACTCACCAGTAGGTCCCTCATTCATCCAAAAAAAGTGTCACTAGTGTCACTATTTGCAGACTTGAAGAGCTAATTGATGCAGCTGCAGCTGAACTCAATATTTTTGCTGGCAAAATAATTTGATGTGATGTTGAATTAGAACCTAAAGGAGTTGCAGGTGGTCTGACGAGAGATGCAGCAGGAGACCAGGTTCACCCTATGAGTACAAAAACAGGCTCATAACAAAATGGAGAGAGACAGTACATTTTTGGGCATTTGTGAGTATAGTCAAAGTCTGGGAAATCCTAAGCAATTCCTGACCTGGAGGATTAGAAGGCGAACAGCTGGAATAGTAACATTCTGTAATTTAGCTATCTCACATTTAAAGGTATAATCCACTCCAACAGCCTGAATGAGAAACTTCAAGTTTTCTTCCACCTTTTTACAATACTTGCTTCAAACTCTTGCCCATTCTATTATCTCATTCATGTGCTTTTTTTTTTTTTCTTTTAGACCATCTTGGGAAGTGAAGATTTCATACAGTAAAGGAGCACCCAGTGATTCTATGAATAGTTACAGCTCACTTAATTCAGGAGATTCTTTTCTAAAAGAATGTATTTTGCACTTCCTGGTAGAAAATTTTATTTAATCACAAGACATGAAAATAATTCTTCTTGTCAGCTGAAAACTTTTGTACTTCAGTTTTTATCCAGTTTTCCTAAGCACACATTAGCATAAAGAACAATTCCTTAGAACAGAACACTGTGGTATGCCCTATTAAACTTTGCCATCCTGTAAAACAAGGATTTATTTGTATTCTTTTTATATTCTTTGGATAACTCTTCTGTTCCTTGCTGACTGTTTCATGACAGTCTATGAGTATTAAATCATCAGAAACTCAACACCTAATACCTATCACATTTTCTAATAAATCTAGCTGTGTGTTGGTCTTAACAAGGTACCAATATTAGGAACAAAGATTTTAGGAATCCACCAAAAGCATCAGACCAAGGTCTGTTTTTCTCTTCTAGAATCTTTTCACAGTGCTCAGTCTGAGCTCCGTGCAGGAGTGGAGTTAGTGAGAATTGGTTGAATTGCATTGGTCTTTTACAGTATCTGATCTCTGACACAAACCTTGGGTAGAGGAACAGTGACAGCACAGTCCACAAGAATAGGTTTTAGAGTCAGTCTTGGCTGTATGTTTCACAGCAGGGTGAAACAGCTGTATTCTTCTCATTACTTACATTACTCATTACTGTTTTCCAGAAATAGCTCCAAAAAACAACAGTCCCCTTTTTTAAAATTTTAAATGAGAGGAAAAAAGGTCACATTTCCCACCAACTAAACCTAATAGGAAACATGGAGTATTGTACTCTGAGTTACTAAAGCTATTTTACCTCAACTACAGAGAACTTGATCATCACCACAAATTGCTTAGTAGACATCCTTTGTAAAGTACTCTGTGCTTATAGGCTCAGCATCATCTTCCTAGTTTTGAAGAGAAACAAAAATGAGCATAAATGTATATTTGAGTAATGTTTCATTCACAAAAAGCAAGCTGGGGACCTGCATTTTGTGAATCCTGCTTACGTTACATGTAATATATGCATGCTTATAGTCATTAATATATGTTTACTGCACTGAAAAACAATGGGAACTTGTAAATTCCCCTGCACATAGTAGAAAGACTGTACAGCCTTTTAGACAAAGTACTTTTATTTTTTATAAAACTAATACCACACAAACAATTGTATTCAATATTTGAGCTTAGTAACACTGCAGGAGGACATGTTATGAGAAGCTTTTTTACTTATGAGACATTAATGTTACGCACAGGAAATAATTATGTATAGCAAACAGAGGAATGTGCAAATTTACCAAATGTTTATTATTTTGAGTCCTGTACTCCTGTATGTTTGAAATCATAAATCACTCCTCACCTAAGAAATTGAGTTTCAAGCTCTCATTTTCCTTAACTAAAGCACCATCTATGGTGCAGGCAACACAAACCATATAGCACCCACACAAATACCTATTATACTTGATTTACACCTCTTTTCCTCATCAAAATAATTTTCCTGCTGATAGCATTTCATCATTTAGTGTAGAAACAAATATTATAGCTGTATGGGTAAAATTCAGGGATATTTATCTGTGCAGAATAAAGAAGCAATATTATACCATGGATTGGAAAAAATAACCATATAGGTAGACAATTCATTGCCAACAATATGTGTTCTAAATATAGCAGCTCTACCAAAAAGTGGAAAAAAGCAATAGCAGATTCTCTGCCATGATACACTGCCTTGACAGTTATCTTCTTTCACTATTGTACACAAAAATATAAAAAAAATGAGAATAAAGAGACACTGAATATAGATAACATATTTAGCAAGAGAGCACCTAAATGACAGGAAATAATTTAGATGCACACTCTACAGGTTGAGGAGGAAGGAATAATGACAAGCAGTTATACTGTACTATTCCAGCTGCAGCACAGAAAGATTTTTTTTTTTATATTGAAGCTATTAACAGTTTAATTGGCCAGGAGAAAATATTGATTGGCATCATAGTCAAACATATTCAGTAGAGTAAAATTCTGTGGTCACATAGAATATGCATGATTGTGTACAACAATATAAAGGAACTAATGGAAAGACACTGACATTCCCCCATTAATCATCCACGCATCAGCATGCATTTTGTTTGTGCTTAATTTTAGAAATACACTTGACAGCTCTTATGTAATTGATTTTTGAAACTTATTCCAGTTCTTAATTACCACTGTTCTCTGGAAAAGAATAATACTTTACCATATATAGTGAATATGTCTCTGAAGATGGGGAGAAAAAAAAGGAAAAAAATCTTCAGTGCAAATAAATTTGTGAAAACTAAACATTTCTATTTAACTTGTTTCCCAGAAACTACAATGAATTGTACTCAGTTGTGTGTTCCAAAGGTAAGCATATTATTTATCATCATAAATGATAGCAAAAATTTGAGGATCAGTTTTTTACAAAATTATCTATATTACTCAAAAGTCACAATTCCCAGTTCTACATTTTTAATCTCAAATTTATAATCAAACTTATTCCTAAAATAGTGTTTTTCAAAAAACTAGAAGAAAACCGAAGAATATCGCTGAAGCCTGACTAAATACCTTTTCCATGTTCAGCTGATGCACAGAGAACATTTTTGTAGCATATTCTTGAAAAAATTATAATAAAAATGAAGTACAGTTTAAGCAGAGATTTACTACTGGATAAATTACAACCAAATTTGTCATACTTTTAAAAGAAAAAAGAAAAATCTCACGTGAACACAGTTTATATATATATATACACATGTAAGAATTATACATGAGATAAATAAAAGTCTCAATAAGTTCTAGATATGGAGGTTACTCAAGACACTCATACAAACACAAGGAATAGAGCATGTATTGGAAAGATGAAGGCCAGAACTGACTCCTGGAAGGAACTCATAGCTATTTAGAAAAATAAAGAGCCTTACAGATAATGTCCAAGAAGTGGTCTTTGCATATTTTTCATGTAAATTTATGCAGGTAAACTAATTTATTGTCTGCGAAACCTTACTATCACTAAATAGCATTTTACAAAAAATGGTAGCAGGTTTTTTTAGCTACCATTCCTTCCCATGTGGTAGAGAAAAAACTGCTGTGCAGCTGTAAGACAGTGCCTATGTGTTTAAGATGCTACAGAAATCCCACAGTCATTCGTGTCATCATTCACAGAGAGAGAGACTGCATTGGTGACAACATACTTGATAACTGGCTGAGCTGTTAACTGTAATAAAACTGTTTGGAACAGAGAGACCTGATGTTTTCATTAAGCTGCTTCTTACAAAACCATTACTGCACAAAGCTGTGAGAGTCGCAATTTTTTTCTAAAGTGTGACACTTCTGAGTGTGGGAAGGCTGAAATACAGAACAGTAAAGAGTATCTGTTCTCAAAGAAACTTTTTGTGAGTATAAATAAGAATATATATGTGTGTGCGTACACATACACATGTTCTGCATGTATAGGTAAATATTCACACTAAACTATTTTCACATGTAGCATACATGGCCCCAAAATCCTGAGGTTTGTGCTGGGTCTCAATGACAGACTGAGTGGTGTTGCACTACTGTCAAAGAATTCAAATGAAATGCCTAGAAAGAGTCCACACCCTTTCCTCTGGTACCTTCACACAGAAGGTAGCAAGCACTCCCTTAGGTGCCCAGAGAGGAACAGAAATCAACAGGGTACTGCAAAGAGACTTCCAGGTAGAGAGCTTGAGTTATTAAAAACCTTGAAAATAAGACATGAAAAACCAATGTAATTAAAGGTGCATACTAAAAATGAAGAAAAATAGTAAAATATTTAGTAAGTCTTCTTGTCATTTCTAAGGGAGAAAATGTCATTAATGTTAAAGGAAATGAAAGGGGAAGGCGATAGCTAGTGTTGCAGAAGAATCAAGTTTGCTATACTTATTGAAACCCTTGCTTCACCTTACCTAAAATATTATTTTTTTTCTGTAATCCTCATGAATTTCTGTAATCTAACATGAAAAGACTCTGAGTTAGTAATTTTCAGCTGGACAGCGTGGGATCTGCTTTAACACTATGTAGTGTCTATCCTATGTTAAGTTCTAAGCAACAAAACCCCAGCACTAATGAAGTCTTTCCCATGATTATTTGAATTACTGCATGAAAATTCTATAAATTGGAGTGACTCCCTAAAAAGTGCCAGGATGAAAAGTTGGCACAACAAGGCCTAAAGATCATCTTGGAGGTATGATATTACCTTCGTGCAGAACTGAGGAAAGAGCAAAATACTGCTGCCTATTAAGCATCTTTATCCCAAAGTAAGTTAACAGGAAGCTAAAGGAGTATGTAGGTACACTAAGACTGTAAGAAAATGTATGATCTGTCAGGCTAAGATACATTACAGACCAGTCAAATACTGACATTTCTAATTTGTTCAGTCCCCTGTATAGTTATTTAATAACATTCTTCTACAATATATATGTAAGTAAGTGGAGATACGGACACTTGGGTGATTAATGTTGTGTTAGATGCAGTGATCTGTTACACTGATGTAGGGGTTTGAGGGGTGCTGGGGTCTCTTTTGGGGGTGTCAGGGCGGGGTTTCAGGTCTCTGGGGGGTCCTTGGGGCTTGTGGGAGGGGGAGGGCATGTAAGGGGTGCCCACTTGCCTTGTCTGTGTAAAATCCTGTTTTCCTTAATGGTTTCCTGGGGCTGAGCTGGGATCAGGACGGCTCTCACTCCTGCCCCCTCTCCCCCAGAGCCGGGGGAGGGCAGGGGCTACTCTTGGCATGGGCTGCTCCCAGCTGTTCCCCCATCCCCTGCAGTTTCCTGGGGCCGGGCTGAGATCAGGGCAACTCTTGTCCAGGTGCGGCTGGGCTGCGAGGGGCACTGTCGACCCCGTGCTGCTGTACGGGACTGCAGCTCTGGCTGGTTCCCGGGTGGTCCCAGTCTCTGTTATCTGCGGTGTGTCCCAGCAGTGGCAGGGATGGCTGGTGGGAGTTTCATGCCGCAGCACAGACTCCCTGCCAGCCTTTCCTTGCTGGTGGTGCCCCGGCAGGGTCCGTGTGGGTCCTAGCTGCAGTGGGTGGCTGGCAGGAGCCTGGCAGGGATCCTGTGTTGGCACCGTGCTGGCAGTGGCCGCGCAGAGGGGCGGCAGCCACGCCGGGGTGTCTCCGGAGTGCCTGTGGCCAGTTTAAAATAAAAAAGATGGTGCCTCGAGCCCTGAACACGCTGTCTCCGGCAGGAACCGCCATTTTGCCTGGGGTGAAGACCCCAGAAAAGAGGCGGAGTTCAGCCCCACTGGCCAATGAGGAGACAGCTTGGTCAGAAAGAAGACAGTGAGATTCACGCGAGACCTAGAGGGCGTAAAAGGCCGAGCACAGAGGTCCTCCCTCTCTTTGCCTTCCTGTCCACAGGTGAAGCACACAGCTCCTCTCCTCCTGGGTCTCAGACCACGCGGCGTGACTCCACCCATTTCTCTCGGCACCGGAGCAAAGCTCAGCTTGATAGCAAGTAGCCACTTCCCGAAGGTGTCCTGGGAGGGGGTCGCTTTTCTTTTTGTGTTTTGCAGAAAACCTTGAGGGCCGGGAGTGACACCACCAGAGATGGAGAGAGAGAGAGAGGGCTTCCCTACCCTTCCCCCTGTTTTCTCAGCTAGTCACCTAGCTTGGAAGACAGTTCCTTTTTTGGTTTTGTCCCTTTTTTCCCTTTGTTTTTTGCGTGTCAAGTGTTTCTCGGTGTAAATTTGAAGTCCCCATAAGTTGTCCCTTTTTCTCTATTTTAAACCCCAAGTAATAAACTGTTCCCCTGCTGCTAATTTTATTCAGTTTTCCGTCATCTTTATTGTGCATGCCCCTTAGACGATAAATAGTGGTTCAAACCACCACAACTGAGCATTACTCTGATTCAGCAGTACAATTGGCATCAACTGACTCTGCTGTGAATGGAGGAAACTACCTCACAAAGAGCATCTCGTGGAAAGATAAGGTTCTTAAGAAAGCATAACTCTATAATGACACCATCACAGTCAATTTGCTGTGCTACTAGTGTAGACATTACTATTCAAACTTGCATTTGGTCTTTAAGATGGAACTTTTGGATGCAGATACTTTTTAATTTGTGTCCCTACATACCTCAGGCAACTGCAAACCAAAGTGCACTTCCAAAAGTAATATGAATAAAGTTACATCCCTAATCAAAGCAATGAGGTCTAAACTTGGACAACTCCATGGAGCTGTACATGACACTAGTGAATCCCCTTAGAACTTTTAGTATAGGGGAGAGGTAAAGGAAGCATTAGCCCTTTTTAGTTTAGATATAAATTTTCTGAAAGAAGCTTGATTTAGCAATGGCCCTGAAAAGAGGAAATTGTGCCTAATATTGTAGATACTAATTAGCTTCAATGGTCAGAAAAACATACAACTTTGCCGAGTTTGATACACAGGAGAAAATATGAAATATCTGCTCTTCCAAAGCTACAAAACCAACATTAAGTAGTTTACTAAGATGACAACATCCTTTGTCTTCTTAGGTGGACCTTGCACAAAGTAGTAGTGAGGACAGATCAGCCACTCCCACCTCTTCCCATTTTCATCACACTAAGTATTCCATGACTCTGTACATATTCCAGCCATTTAACTACGGATTCAGTTCACTGAAATTTTGTCAACAGAAGAGGTGCAAGTTCCGCAAAATTGTACTTGATTCAAGTGACACAATTTGCACCCGTGAATATGAAGATCTTGTAATTTGTTCTGGTAACTTCTACAATCTCCTAACTTAAAGGCAAGGTCTATATTCCAAGACAGCCAATTCTTGCCATCTCCTAACTGCTTCCATCTATCTTATAGCCATATACACAAAAAAAATCCTACCTAAATGTCTAAAATTAAGATCCCATGTTCCAGTGTTGGCATTTTGACAGAAACAATCAGTTCTCAGACTTGGTTTCATGAACACTGGCATGGAAATTTATAGAAATCAGACTCTGAAGAGTTTTCATTTTCCCTTAAATGTTAGACTTCTGGGTCAGAAAAATTTCCTACCAACATCATCTACCTTCTTGCTGACTGGTGGAATGACATGAGAATCCTGATCCAGAGAATAAGATGGATTCATGAAGTACCAAAATTCATAACCCATTGGGCATTAAAAAATTAACAGTTTTTTTGGACACAAACCATACTATGTTTAACAGTTAGGCAAAATACTTAACTTTTCCCATGGGAAAAGTAGATCTCTCTTCTCTTCCAAAACAGTTTTATGTTGTTTTAAAAATAAAGTGTTAGCCAATAGCTCTGTTAAAGATAAAAAATGAAACTACTTTTACAATTTGCACATGTGAATGGTATTTTCATTTTAAGCTCTTATAGAGTTTATATCATTCAGGTTACATGTCTAAGGCTGTTACAAAAAAATCAACTACAGGATCGGGACCTTATGTTATAGTTAAACTCCGATTCCTCACTTTTGGTTGCTGCTCAATTCTCCTTAATAATGTCTTCATTAAAATAAGAAATGTTGTGTTAAAACAAAAAAAGGTGGAGAGAAATGTCTTGTTGTTCTGTTTTGTTTTCATTTGGTTAAAATTCACATAAAAGTAATTTTTAAATTACATTAAATTAAGAAAAAAGACAATATGGGAAGTCTGCAGATACAAATATTAAATCATCTCTTCATTAAAGTCACTATATCAACTATGGAATGATTTTAAAGTACCGAAAATAATATCTAGCATAAGTTGTATGATAAACACAACATAACAAGCTCACATTAACCACAGAAAGAAACATCAAGCTGATTGGTCTCACTATTCACGGCAAGATGGAATAGGCTTAGAAACTAACTTCTCTAAAAACAAGACCATGGGACTCTTCATGCCAGCAGATACGCATTTTTGAAAATTATATCTGGAAAAAACCTATACTATTGGAGGCATCTGATCCATCTCTTGTGTTATTTTTCTACAAAAGATTTATTGGCTACAAAATATTTCATAAGCAGACAGAAAAAAAAAAAGAGCTGTGTTGAATTTAATATTAAAGAATATATTCAAAATTGTTCTTCATAAAAGTTGGTACACTTGGTTTTCAATATTTTGTAGCTTCTGCCTACATCTGTAACAAATTTGGCACATAATGTTCACAGCTTTGTATAAGACTCAAGTGCCTTTTATCCACACTGATGGAGGATATGATTATGTACAGATGCTTATTTTCTTTTTCCAACTAATTTTTCCTTTCCTACCCAGACTCCTTTTGGCAGTGTTTAAAGTAGAAGAAGGGTTGAGAGGTGAAACAAACTAAAAAGGGTGGGGTTTTGGAAAGAGTTACATGAAGTGTATGCAAAATAAACATTTTCAAAGACAGCAATTTACTTTTCAAAAAGCAGTTAAAATTGCCTAGTCCTATTTACATACCTGCAGAGCCCCTGTGCCAGTAACCATTGTAAGAGGCAGTCATCTGAGTTGCTGACAGAGCTTGAATTTCTCCTTGTCCTGGTGCAGGGCCCTTCAGGTCCAAATCTTCCTGTTGATAAATAATTTTGCTTTATTTTATCAATGGCATAAACAATTTTTCAAATTCAGATGAGCATGTACAGCTGCACAGAGCACTAGTCACACCAACAGCTGGATGGGTTCAGGCAAAAACCAGCCAAAATCCACACCCTGGCAGTGGGCACCATCCCTATATCACACCTTTGTGTCACATGATAACTTGTGGAAATGCTGAAAGAATGAATAATGTTCTTTGTCTGGATTTAATGCCAGAGATCTTATGCTAGCAGACAGTTTTGGAGAGGATGGTGCTGAGAGCTCTGTCGTGTTTTCAACATTGGAACAACTTGTCTTAGCCTCCCACAAAACAGGCATGAATTTTTCCACTCATCACTTTGGTTAGAACAAAACCCTGAACAGAAAAAACAGGAAATCCCAGAACTGAAAATCTGTTTCTGGAGGTTTACTCCGTTTCTGGAGGTTTACATTAATCTCAATATGGTGGTTTACATTAATCATTCAAGCTGAAATTTGCACATCCTTACTGTTTTGGAGCACTGTGAATTAGATCATATGAGGATTGCCAGAACTTCAGAATTTCCTAGTGGTCTTAAAGCCAAAGACTTAACTAAAGGCAGTCCAAAATGAAACGCGAGTGGCTGAACACCAGAAAAAGAAACCTCACAAAGTAGTTAGTCTTTTATAATACTGTCTAGATGGTTCCCACCTGCATAAATGTCAGCAAAGTCCTGTCTTGAGATGGGATTATTATCAGACACTTATTCAGACCGTGGATGAAGGTGGCTGTCCTTGCTTCAAAGTTTTATGAAGCCAGGGGCCCTAAGGAGAAAAAGAGTAGTATTGTGACATGTCCTACTTCCTACTTCATGAACCTCCTTGCTTTCAGCATTGTTTTCCTTCTTGCATTCTGAGTTTGGCCCTTTTCAGCTTTCGAGGAAAACCACAACCTAGTCTGAGCATAAAAAAAATTGATCCACAGCTAGAGGTTTGAGGAAGTGTTGGCAATTCATCAGCACCACTCTAATTTTATTGGGTTTTATTATTTAATGTACACAAACTATATATTTGGCTGAAGCTTTCGTCATGATTATTAGGTCTCCACAGTTTCCTGCAAAGAAAAGAAAATTCTTATTCAGGCTAGAACTTGTCCAGCAGAGTTCAAACTCTGAAGAAAAAAATTCTAGCCAAGGTCAAGAAATACAGAGTCTATGAAGGCAGGTTGCAAGTAAGTCAGTCGATCTGAAGGTGATGGATGACATCCATAGGTACCTGTCCTCTGGTTACTCTTGGAAGAATAAGTTTATATCACAGTTGTCAAAGATGAAGCCTTGGTTTAAGGAGTCCATGCTAATCAGGCTATGACTGACACTCTCCTTGGGTGTCCTCCAGTTACTTAAGCAGAGAAACTCCACATGAATCTAAGACACTGAGGAATCACAAATGAGGAGAAATTTAAACTGATCTATTTAGAGCTTGTTTGGTGATTTTTACTGACATTTGTTCCATAATAGCTAATTTTGTGCTTAACATTTTATACTAACAGGTCACCTCTTTGCCACAGGCCTACTTAGACACGCCACCATTTCTGCAGACAAGCAGACACCCCTCAGGAGCTTATAAGGATATCCATCTCCTTGGGAACTATTAGCTCAGTCCTTGTGTCATTTCTTAAATCAGCAGGTCGCTGCAGATTGATACAGGTTAAATGTGGAGTCTGTAGTGCACGGAGCACAGAGAAAGTATCTTCAGACCTTTCATGTTCTACAAGTATGAATAGGTATGGCTGCTTTGGGATCAATCCTTCTGGGCTTTTGAAATTATGAACTCCTCTTTCTAGACTCATTGACTGAGTGTTCCTATTGACTATGTTTCTACAGCTAATAGCTGCTTTCAGGAAGCCATAGGTTTAGGCTTATTGTGCTGCCCTTATTTAATCCAGATAACATTTCTACTTATGAGTTGGAATTACTTCAAATTTTGCTTTCAGAGAGGATGGTTTGTGGGTTTTTTTTCCTGCTTTAAATATGGATTTGGTCATTGAAAAGCCCCACATTCTCATTGAATTAAATTACTTCTGATTTAGGAAGAAGTGAACGCACACAAGGAAAGACACACATCTGGAAAATACAGGAAATGCAATTCAAGTGCTCTGAGTAGATGGTTCAAGTTACTTTTCCCAGGTAATTTTTCTCTTGCTCCCCTTCAACTCACAGACATTTGCTAACTGCAATTTACAAAGTCAAGCGTTTATAGACTTAGAATAGAAAATTGAACCTCCTCACATCCCTTCTCAAAGGAGAGCAGATTTTACATGGTTTTCCGGAAACAAAAAAATGTCCTCTGCCCACTGTACATGCTTCTGGTCCTCTAAATCATGTATAGTTCAACTATATATGAACAATCTGTCTCCTAAGAGTAAGTTTTCAATCTTCCAGATTTTCACAGCATTCTTTGATTTTCTGTATCCTTAAGAAATTTAACTAATCCATTACAAAATTCAGTTTGAACAGCTATGCTACTGCAAAAAGTTTGTACTCATATATACCTTTGTCAATTTTCAGTGTAAGTAGCCACTTTTCAGTGAATGCAAGTCCAATTTTTTACCAGTGAAAATATCTGAATTCAGATTTTCTATCAGCCTCTGTTATTTCCTGAAATACTGTAGAGCGATGGTATCTCATCACACTACATGCCTTCCAATTCCCAAGATACATGTCAAGAAGAATCATATTTGCCTTAAGCTAGAGCTAAATATTTCAGCTCACTTAACAATGTCAAGTAATTAGAAAGCAGTCCCAGAAATCAATCTGTATTTGAAAATAATTCGACAGTTTCTGTGTGGCAGAGGCAAAATTTTATGCAACTGAATTTTGCTCTGCATCATGACTAGAACTGTGAGCCTCAAACACATCCCAGAACTTGATTGTATGAGTCTCAGTCTAGCCCTCTGCAACGGAAGCTAGCCCTTTTTTCTTTTAAGTGTGCCTTTAATCCTTTGCTGCAGTCACAGTAAGATATGGTGACAATCCAGGTGTGAGTTTTTGCATTTACTGATTTATCTTGCCCTAAACCTCGTTGCCACCAAGAGAAAAGCATAAAGAGAAAGTTCAGTACTCTCTTCTATCTTTGCTTCTCTCACAAATGTATCCCTAAATTTTCTCCTATCACTTTCCCTTTCTGAGAGAAGAGATCTCTTTCCCTTTGCAGCAGCCCTGGGATAGGACCCTCTGCCCTCTGCCTCCTGCTTGCCTCTTTCTTTGCCATTGGCAGGCAGTTGGCTTAGAAATCAGCTTGGCATTTGGTGTTGTTCTGCTTTCCTCTCTGGGACTAACCTGAGTTGAGTTCCTGTGCTTCTGCAGGAAAGAATGAAATAGCAGGAAATCAAGAAGGTATTTTCTCTCAGTGCCTCAGATAAACAGCAGGCAGAGACTACCAGTCTCAACATCTGCCCTTTTCAAATGAAAACAGCCATAAGGTTAAGAAATCTAAATCATCAGTCTTATCAGTGCCTTCCCCAAATGCCAGCCATGCTCATATGAGTTTCACAAGCAAAGGAAAAAGGCATCAGTCTCAAACCCTCAATTATTCTGAAGTCCCAGTTTTTCTTTAGCCTCCTGGTTTCTACATTTGAACTCTGTTCGATCACAACAAACAACATGATCTTAAACAATTCAGTAGCAGAAGGCCACTGTTGGAAAGAATGAAGTTGTTTGAAAATAAGAACATACCTGCAATTTCTTTCACATCTTGTCTTAAAACCAATATCTCTGTCAACAATAGCTGTATTTCATGAACTTTCAACATTGTTTTCTCTGCTTTTGGTGGCTTTCTGATCTTGCCATTAGTGTGTTAAAATTCAAAACACAAGCCAATGTTGAATATAAACATACAGGATTCTTAGGACAACATGGGCATGAGTTTTCTATAAGTCATTTTTTTAGGAGCTAACAGAACCCCAACAGTTCAACATCTGCTGGTCCCGCAGTTCCACAAAGGAAGTACCAACATTATGCCAGCAAAAACATCGCTGCTGGCCTAATCCACTCCATCAAGAAACAGAAAAGCTTTGCATCTAAAGCTATTCTGGATTTTTCTACTGTTAATAAAAGATGATCAATACATTTTAGGTGTATATGTATAAGCAAATTTTTATACACATACACCAAAATATTCATAGGCAAGTCATTTTTTAACTCACAACCTTTGGTTTAGCATTCAAAAATTCCAGGACACACTTAGTTGTCATTAGTAATATTTGTTAAACAGCTTTGCAGATCCAGCTAGAATCCATATGTTAGAAGCTTGGCATTGAAATTTTTGAAAATTCTGCCTGTAGTTCTTGCTGTTTTAATGCTGACCCATGGTTATGTACAAATGCAAACATTCTAAAAAAAAAAAAAAAGCTAAATTAGTTATTCATTTGAGAACTCTGAAAAATAAAAGCAGAAGGGCCATAATAAAAAGAAAAATTTCATATCAAATTTTGATACTGAAATTTTATTACCTTTCTCAAAATCAAATTTTATTGAATGTCTGTAAAAATAACTATGTTAAAAACTGACTGTGCTAGCCAGGACATTGCTGAATGAAGTGTTATATTACTGGAGACTCAATTTGATCCAATTCATAGTCACACTGAGGCCAACACCTAAAGCCCCACTCACTTCACAGAGACTAGAATTCAGCACACAGACTTTGCTAAAAGGTCCATGTAGATCCCTTAATATTTTTATACAAATATTTTTCTAGAAATTACTTTTATCATTCATTAACAAGTGATATGAGTTATATAAATGCAATTAACTAGGATTTCAAGATAGATTTGTTATAAATGCTTTTTCTTTTTACCTTTTCAATGAAAGTTGGTTTTATCTACCTTTACATTCTAATCTCTCTGCATTTTTGCCTTCATTTTATTTTTTTATTTTTACTAACATCTGGGAATGAGCTGCAAGAGGCTGTTTTCCCCACATGAAGCAGCAGAAATGTCTTTCTTGGCCAAAGAATTCCCAGCCACTGCTGAAGACCCTTCAGATGCTGTTGCTTAACCTATGAATCTCCACAGACAAGGGCTAACTGATGGCAGCCTGGGAGAGCTGTGTCTGTCATGCAATAAGTCCTTATTCCCACTGTGACTTGTAGTCAGCTGTATCCCCATCCCATCAGGTATACTTACCTGTAAACAACAAATTTGACCTGGACTTTTCCCCTATCAGCCTTTCATTAGCTGTCACAGCCTCCCTTTAATTTCATCTGCTTGATGAACCAGTAGTGTCCATGTAAAATGCCACTTTCTAATCACTGGCATGCCGCCAAGGATAACTACTGCTTTATAGCTACAGTGCAGATAATATTAAAGGTGCACTCTCTCATGACTCCTATGAAAGCAATCACTGTTGGAACCACCAGTTTTTCAGAGCTGCCAACAAACTATAATGGAAGGCACACTGAGAGAGGGAATACAGAAAAACAAAAGTGCAGCCTCTGCCAGCAATTAAAACACTCCAGGCTAGGTATGGCTGGCAGGTCAGAATAAAGGCTGGCTGCCACTGTGGTGTGACCAGGCCTGAAAATTGCTGCCAAGCATCCCCTAGCACTGCATGTTTTCAGGCAGAGAGGTTTCCACTGCAGTATATCTTCTGAATGGATCCCGCTGTGTTTCCAGATCTCATTTTAAGACTAGGAGAAAATTGCTCCTTCTGTGGCAGACCTACTGATCTAATTGCCATTTTTTAAAACATCAAGTGACAGTCGCTGATTCAACATTAAGACATCCTGAATATATTCCTTCTTGTACACAACTAGGAGAAAACCACAGAAACAAAAAGTGCCAATGAGATCATTTAATTTGCATCTCTGGTTATTGACATTTCCATAGCAACTTCATAAGGAAGTCATTCATTTTATTGCTCCTGCTTATGTTTTGTTCACAAATTCTCTTTCCTTTTTCCAGTGGTGGTAATTTTCAGGAATTTTTTTTGGTACAAATCAAAGAAGTCACTCAGAAACAGAGTGACAAAGCCTAGGGATCTACATTTTTTGCTACGAAAAAAAAAAAAAAAAAAGGAATGTGTTTGGTTTACCTTGAGGGAATATTATTCAGATCATGATTCATGAAGGCATTTAAGCACATGCTTCACTCCATCCAAGGCAGGGCATTAACTTACTTGACTTTCACCTGAATAGGCATCAACATGAGCCAAAATATGTTCTTGAATCAGGGCCTTAAAACATCTGTCAATCATCACTTACTATACAAGTCTATGAAGTATTAATGCACTGAGGCCAACACAATAAATAAATGAAGCCAATAATGTACAAACTGTTACAGGCAACTAAAGTAATTCAAAACATATGGGTTTCCTCATGATCATAAACTTTAAGTTTTTGTACAATATATATATACATCAAGGTCTTTCCTCTCTTCTGTTACTTGAGTATCTTGGTAATTACCTCATCCCAGTAACTGAAAATGTTGCATAAAATCCATAGGCCTTTTTAAGCCTCTTGGATTGAAGTCAACATTTGATCTTGGAAAGGAAACCTAAATCATCTTCTCTTGGAAGACTATTCTTTGGGTTTACAAAAGATTTTTTTTTAATCATTGTTCAAAAGAGCTAAAAAAGTGTAACAGAATCACTGAAAATTTCCTATAAGGAAGAACTCATAAGGACAGCCCTGCAGGGAAGTAAACAGCAACACAACTAATGCAATTTCTCTCTTTGAATTTCTTCAACAACCTAAGAGGAGGAGATCCAAATTCTTTCCCCAAATGATTTAGCTGGGAAGAGAATCAAATTAACAGATGGCAAAAGCCAATCTCATTATAGGATGAAACAGATAAAATCAAGAGTCCAGTATCTGAAGGATAAGGGGAAAATATAGATGTTGATATTGAAGCAATTGAAAAGCCCCTGCCAACCACCTATGCATGTAGCCTGGAGAAATATACACATATATGTATTTATATGTATATAAATCAACACACACCTGCTTTTATAGCACAGTCCTATAGATTTAAGTCTGCTACATTTGATTACAGGTTCTCAAACAAGCTAAAAAGGAAAAAGCAATGTAACACATTTACTGATCTAACAGAGCATGAAGATGTAGAAGATAGAATTGTTGTTGCTTTGGAGACAGGCAATTAAGTAAAACAATATTTTTACATAACTGTTATAAATGTGGAGTTTTGTACTTAGTCATTTTTCCCATTCCTTTTGCTTTCTGAAGTGCAGCAGTTAAGCAGGACAAGGCCTTAATATAAAGTAAAACAAAACTGCAAATCAAAGATTCTGAAGAGTTGCAATGAGCTTTCTCCTGAATTAGAGATTGGTTCAAACTAAAGTATCCAGATCTAAAACCAAACAACCTATCTCTTCACATTAAATAAAATCACTGTAATTATACACAAGATGCTAATTTATCTTTCCAGTAGGTGCCATTCCTAGGAGAAAAATCTTAGGAAAAAGAGATTTCTCCCACTCCCAAAATGTACAGCAAATGTTACTTTATATTGAATATGTGAATACAGCACTAATGTTCTAGAAGAGCAATGGTGAGATCTTTCAAAGAGCACATGCTAATACCTGAGGATTTATTGGAGAATATCTTAACAACTGACATACAGAAAACTCAGAAAAACTATTCCAGTAGTGTCCCTCACCTCTTCCACTTTCTGTGAAATGTTATGGTTAAGAGATTGCTTGAATATCTCTGCTTTGATTTATTTACACTTTTCCATTCCTTATAACTACCTTGTTATGATTAATTCCGGATTCACAACATTTCATCAGTCATATCAACTCACAGCACAGCTGTATTTCAAGCAGAGATTTACATAGAGGGCACCAATTTTCTCAGTACCAAAATGTAGGATGTGTCCTACATGCACATCCTACTTAGGCTGCAAGGTCATCCAGTGCAGGGGGCTTTCATCTCCAAGAGAGAAAAAAAAAAAAAAAAGGAAAAACTTCAGGCTTTCCTGGGACAAGGCCACTTGTTTTCTTCATTGTGACAAAGTCTGACATTTATGTGATGTAAGTATAAACTGCTTGACATTATCCTATGACACAGTATAGCAAGGAGCAAGGATTTATGTCCTCATCTGACATAATCTATGTGCTCTGTTTTAAACTAGGAAAAATATACACTGATGATCCTTTTTAGAATGTGATGCCTTTAGAAAAGATATTGTCCTGCCTTGTATTCCTTTTGTGCCTACCTAATTATGGTAGTTGCTATTCAAAGGGCAACTTACATTCTGTAAAATTATTGCAATGGCATCGCAGATACCATGTTTTGATAATTATCAATGAATGAATGCTGATTCTTCTGTAGAAATCCTTATCCTAGAAGAACAAGAGCAGATGAATGCTCAAATGGAATTTGAAAACAATTAACTCTGTCTCAAAGGATGTGTAGGTATAATGCCTCCCAGAGGAAGGTTGGAAATGGAGTTAAAAATGGTACTGGAACAGAGTAAAGCCTGAGCTAATCATGAATTTACCTGTAGATTTCATGTGACCTTCATTATGACTTTAAGTTCTCCATACCTTAGCCATAGGAAAAAGGCATTTATTTTCCCACATCAAAAGCTTGTTTTACTTCTTGAAAACTGAGGAAGCAATCTCATACACAGCATAGCATGGCTATTCCCAGCAGAGATCCTGCAATAATCTGTGCCATGCTACCCATGAACGAATGCAGGCTCAGGTTCACTGCACTGTGAGGATCAAGCAAGTCTTCTTTCCAGCATCCACGCTGTTCTCATTCCAGTTCTTGCATCTGATTTTCCTCAAACTAGCAGGTTGTGAAGGCAAGAATCTCAGCCTGACTTAAGCCTCTAGCAAAAGTGCAAGTCATGATGTCAACAGTACAAGCAAATAAAGATTTCCAAGAAAAGCATTTTATGCAATTTTTAGAAGATTCTGTTGCAAAATGGAAACCAAACAAAAATTTAAAAAGGCATTTTATAATAGATACAAATTTAGCTGCTAAGAAATTAAAAAATTCTCAATGCATTTTAAGACCAATCCTATTTAAATTTTATACAAATTTTTTTTTGCTTTCCATAAGACTTCATTTTCTAGTAGAAGGCACTTCAAAGAAAAATTTCAAAGCGCTGCTAATGACAATTTATAGAGTTTGACAAACAGTATTTGTCTTGAGCTTCAAGTTTCTGTGTCATCAAGAGCAACCACGACACAGATGAGCAATAAAATAAGCAGTTACTTCAGAATTTATCCTAGTTGTACAAAGATTTATAGATTTTTAGTAATTTTTCAACAAATCCATCTTTTACAGAGAAGTTTAAAACATTATGACTACTAAGGGGTGCCAGCTGCTTTGAAAAAAATACATTCTGTGATCCTTTAAATTTAAAGGCTAAAAAAAATGTATTTTCGAAGAGGGAGAGTAGGCAGAGACACTTTGCCCTCTCTCTTGCGACACAGTACTGCGAAAGGAGGTGTCTGGGTGGGTGTGACCAGCGCTGGACCCCAACAACATCCAGGCGGAACCGAGCCCTCCTGCTAGACATTTCTCTCACTGAAATGGGAAAGAGGAAAAGACAGGACGGACAACCAGTCATGGCAGTGCTGGGTCAAAATCCTTCAGTGACAACCTGCAAGGACATGGAGATGTTTTCCTACGAGACTGGGGCAATACTGCAGGATGGTCCCCTATTGATGAGGATGTAAATTAATTAGCTAATTAATTAATTAGAAAGTGTGTGAAAGTGAAACCTAATGCAAAAAAGAAGTATAGGATAGGGAAAATAAGATGCAGCAGATTCTTTTATGGTGAACATAAAAGCAACAAATTGCCAAAAACTGGAAGCCGATCTTTACATTGCTAGAAATTTTAGCATTTGAATTTTGTAATTTTTTAATTTGAAAATATTCTAATTCAAACAAGATTCATTTCACTTCAGTCATAAGATATTTCATTTGTGAAGCAATCAAAAAAAACCCTAATGGCACTTCCTTAATTAGTCAAAATAAGATTTTTTTTTCCTTTATTTTCTCTTCATTTCTTCTTGAGGCTAAAGTCCTGAAGGCCTTTATTAGATGGAAAACAAAGGGCCGTGGCCCATATGTTTTCCCCAACATCAAAAAAACCCCAAATTCAATTATTTTGTGAAGCAAAATTCATTATTTATTTTGATTATATGCACATCTACTTTTCTGGCTCCTGCTCATATGTTCTACATATTCAGGACTGGAAGGCAGCGGAGTCCATAGTAGAGTGATGAGGTGATCCTTTATGTCATCTTGACTGACAAGAATTTCTATTATCCAGGCTGGACTTTCTGATCTGACCATAGGTCTGTTTTAACCTCAAGACTTCCTTCACACGGACAAAATCAGAAAAAAAAAATAAACTCCAGTTTCATCTCTATTTTGTTTCCACTGAACTCTAGCTGTTTAAAGTAGAGAAGACTATTTTCCCAGAAAATAATAAACACTCTGCTTGGAATTTATTTACTTTTAGGTGACATTGGCAGAAAGATTATGCCCTTCAAAATGAAATTTCCATTTGAAACACTGCAAAAAGTAAAGAGTTCTTTAACCTTGTTTCGATCTTGAAGTGAAGAATTATGTCTCTAAAATACATTCTTAGTAAAAATTTGAGTTAAGTACTGGAAAGACACCAAAGTTACCTGAATACCCTCTTTTTAGATGTCTGGGCGTCTCAGACTCATTGAGCTGTTTCCTTCTGTATTTTCTGGCACACCAAGGCAGAAATTAAATTGCCTTTCTCCCATCTGGAAAACAAAATCCGCAAAGTTTCTATTTTATTGGAAACCTTGTCCTTATTCTCCCCAAACTTCAGTGAAAAGCCCTTTGACACACGATACACCAGTGTGTTAAACATAACAGGGCAGGCAAGCCACGGATGGCCCAGTGTCAGGCCCTTAATACACCACTGCATCTCCAGTTCTCTTTGTGGGTGCCACAGAGAGCTGATGTCATGAAATGGTTATGAAGAAGAATAATACCACCAGAACTGTTTATTTAATTAGTAACAAGGGTGAAATCCTCCTAATGCAGACTGATCAAGGGTCAGTTTGAGAGGTCTTTATCAGAGTATGGGTAGCCTTCAGTGGCTGAGTCTTAATAATAATCTCTAGACTTCAATTTCCTACTAATAAAGGGTAATATAATGTAGGGTAAGCCCTCTTATTTGTTCAGATCTTTTTAACCACTGAGGAGCTAATATGCAACAACTGAACAAACAACGGCCACACAGATTTCATTTTTAGAAGCACAGATGACCTCTGATGAAAGAAATTATCAGTCAAGCTTTGAGACAAGGATGGAAATCTAGCTAGCAGATGCAATTTTTTTGTTCTGTGCACCAAAAAAAAAAAAAAAGAAGCTACTCTTAAATAGCCATATACGATATCAAATATGTGTGCCCAAAAATGACTGGAATTGTTATACTCCAAAAAATGTGAATTTGTATGAATTTTCAGTGGATTTGTGTTGGCAGGTTCTGAAGTTCTGATAACTTTGCAAGTGTACTTTACTAAACAGTCTGTATAAAGCTCTACAATTGTGAATGTTGCATATGTGATGGAGTTGCTGAAGTCTGAACACTGTCTCTGTACAATTTTAATAGCACCTAAGTTCACTTTGTTGGTTACTCCTACACACACTATTCTGAATGCCTACTAAAGTTCAGTCTTTCTCAGGAAACCCCTGACTATGCTAAAGTATGGCTGAAACACAGATGATTTTCCTCACAATGGAAAAACATGAATTTGCCCTATTTTTCAAATAATAAAATCTGGATACTGCAGTAGCCTCCAGATGTCAGGGCAAATTTCAACATCAATATAAGACAGTAGAAACGTGCAACACGTCCAGTTGCTGGACGGGGAAATTAATTCTTTTTAACCCAGTCATTTTAAGAATGTGTTCCAAAAATATTTCTTCTTAAGGCTGCAGGGCTTTTGTTTTCAGCATGCCTCCAGGTTTTTGAGCTCTGTTTGCAGTTCTTTGCTTACTCACCTTTCTCTAGATGCCACCAGTTCCATCTCTCCATTTAATTTGCCATTTTCTAATTTGCCTGGATAGTTGCTTTGACAGCAGCTTCCTCAGGAATGACCCTGGATTCCTATGTCAGTGTCTTAATCCACTGAGTCTTTTTCCCTGGTGTGGGAAACCTGACTCTCAGTATTGATTAATGTCCTTCTAAATGTATTAGTTATGAAATAAAACTTAGAGAGGATGCCATGTTATCAGGAAAGAGATGTAGTAAAAACAATACCTTTATGTTTTTATGCTTTTCAGGATAGAATAAATTTGAAGACAAAGTTCATAAAATCAAATACTGAAAATATACTGTAGTATTTTATTCTATTCCAGATTCCTGTTACTCATGTATTGAAAGAATGAGAAGCAAATTAAAGAATATGGCCTCTAGTGAATAGGAAATGTAAATCCTATTAACACTTATAGGAATTACACCTACACAGTTAAAGAGTAGCATAGAAGACCTTTAAATCGATTACCTGACAAATGACTATAGAATGAGAATAATTTTTACTAAAGCACTATGTGACTGTTTCAAACTCTAAGCCTCATGCATTTTACAGTCATTGAAGCAGTTTGTAAAGGTTATAAAACAATATGTACAATATATAGCAATAGAAAGGAACATAAAAATCAATATTTATCAAAACAATAATAGTAATTGGAAACTATGGTTAGTTAATTCAGTATCAATAAAATAGGTGGCAATATGGTTGCAATTATCAGGCAGTGGCACTATATAGGACAATTCTTGTGGTAGTAAAGTAATTTACAAGCAGCTACATAAAAGGCCAAAGAAATTAAAAAGCAGCAAGGCTATAGAGCATCTCTGGAAAACCTGCACTGGGCCATTTTGAACGGTCCAATATTGGTGCAAATGACATTTAGATCCTTCCTTCTATGCAAGGAGCAAAAAAGCATGTGAGAAAGGAGAAGGGCACAAAGGGGGGAAATTGCATCAAATCTCTTATTTAACAGAAATATACTCTGAAAGAACCTGATGAAATTCAGTGACTCAGAAAACCACATGCGTAAATTTACCTGCAAACGTCCTCTAAAGGTGCAGAATTCTCAGCATTTTATTCTCATTTTCCCCATGCAGCAACAAAAGAGATTACTTAGGATATTGGTAGGAAAATATGTTTTGCAAATCCCTTGCCAATCATCCAAAGAAATGTTTGTTAACTAGTGAATCCAATGAATTATGACATAGTGAGAATTTAGATTATTTCAGAGAAGGTTATTGACAAGGCCCTTGAGGTTGCATACCCTCTTCAGTCCTTTTGATACCACAGACTGTCACTGCAGTTTGCTTTCTGTCCATGTACATCATAAAAGCTTTTGGTGTCAGCTTCACTCTTCTCTAATACCAATGGTCTTTTTTCATATCTTCAATTCCTACATGCTGTGGATTTATAGTCTCCATTCTGACTGGTTTATACAAGGCATTATCGACATTTTGCCCCCTCATCTTCAGATTGACAAAATTGCTGGTAACAGTTACTCAGGTGAGGGAGCAACCTGTAGTTGGATTCCCACCATCCAGCTCTTCACTGATGATAAGCCTGAAGATTTGCCATTTATCGTCACAGGCAGATCCTCAGCCAGCAACAGTGGAATAAAACTGTAACATTATCTTTCACCATTCTGTAGCTCATAAGTACATTCTGCTTAATTTTTCACTGTCATTGATATGGCACAGATACTAACTTGCTTGATTGGAAGAGGTTGCATTGCAAATTAATAATGAAATACCTAAAGTAATTACCTAAGAAGTGATTGCATCCTATGTCCTCAAATGCTGTAATCAGGCTTCAAAACTAGGCACAGTCAAACAATATCAAATCATAGTATTATTAGGAAAAAAAGAAATTAAAAAAGAAACTAAAAAACCTAGGTCATCTTTTCTTAATCCTGGTTAACAAATAATGTACAAATTTACTCCTTACAAAAAGCAAATCCTCTGATCACATATAAAATGGGTGAATTAAGTATTTATTTGCAGCACATTAGAGGATCTTTCTTACAAGTAATAGTTGTTCATAAAAATATCGTGTAAGCATTGTGTAGGTCAAATAGATGTCCAGGTTAGAAGGTCCTATATAAATTGGACTGCAAACTTCTGCTTTTCAAATTGTTGACTTCCTGTGATGCAAAATGAAATAAACATGAAGCCTTTATCCTGTATTGCATGCACAATCAGATCATTAGATAATTAAAACAACAAAAGACACACAGAAATATTGGCTGTAGATGTAAATAAATTACTCTAGAAGCAATTACTTTGGATATAAATTAGCCATGGTTATATAGGAGATATATAATATTTAATTTGCTGTATGGCTCTGGCACAAATCCTGACAGCAGCAGTGGCAGCAAACAAAAGTCACCACCTCTCAGTCAGGGTAAAGAACAACACAATCATTCCATATGGATGATTCCGAGTCTTAAGCAAAGATGTAATTAGTACTGCAACAAGTTATGGTATGGAGAGAAAATTCAGCTACTTTGAATGAAAGGAGCTTAACAAAAGGCAGAATGAGGACTAGTTCACACATGAATTCTGTTACTAGAATTCCTGCTTGGTTTTACCTTCTCATTTTGAAATGCCCACATTGCAAAAACAACAACAGTTCTTACGTTTTTGAATGAAGACAGAAGACACTTGGGCAGGTCAGCCTCAGGCTGCTGGATGAGACACATCCCCACACAGACTGCCCCCCACACACATGGTGTTATCTGGCTACAAATGAGCAACCATAGAAAATTTCTCTGTAATGGAAGTCACAAGTGTTTCTTCTAATATGAAAAACTCCATCCACTTCAAAACTCAAATCAACATGTTTGTGTTTTCTTTCTTCTCAGTTTGAGCATGCTCTACCATTGTCCCACCATTCTGCAATCTGCTGCCCTGCCCCCAAACCCCTTGGTCCATGCCCTAGCCAGGGCAAAGCCTCTGGAGCAGTATGGATTAGTGTTGCTTGGGGCTCAATCCATGATAACTGCTTTGGGCAGTTATTAAGAAGGACCTTATTCAAGGTACACTTTCAGAAGAAAGATTTGCATTTTCATTTGCTTAAAAAAAAATCCACAGCTATGTAAAATTGTTTATTTTTTTCTCATCCTGTCTCCTGGGTTTGGCAAGATGTGCTCTGTCATGCAGCTGGTTACACAGCATAAGAGAACATGGGAAAATCTTTGACACCACATTCAAAGTCACTTTGCATGGGCAGAACTGCACGAGAGCTGGGTTTGCTTCTCAAAAAGCCATCAAGGTTCCCCCCTTAAAAAAGGAAGCAATTCCAAAGAACACTGACATTTGGTTGATGTATGTTACTCCTGCTTCAGAAAGAGAAGTCTCTGTGTAAGTGACCACAGAAAAGCACAACGTTTTGAAGCTGACCATTATCAGAGCAGTAAAATTTATTTCACACTTATAGATCAGAAAGATCTGATTTATACACTTATTTCTATGATATGTAGAATCACATATCCCAAAGCACTTCAAAAAGCTACATCATACATTTCAGATAAATTAATTTTTTGCATCAGGCCAGGACTACTGTAAAGTCAGAGTTAAGCCTTTTCTTTTTGGAGGAATGCCCAGTGTCAGGCAATATGAAGTTTCATTTTAATTATCCCTCAGGCTGAAAAGAGGGGGTGAAGGGAGGAAAGTCTCTTTGGTCAGAGGGAGAGAAGGTAGTAAAATTTTACAGAAAAAGAAGGGTAATAGTTACAACTAATCGAATAGAAAATTGCTCAAAATACCATAAGTAGTTCTAAGAAAACCTCAAATCCCACTTAAGAACTTAAAATAGGACAAAACTGGTGCTTGGAATTTTACCGTATATCTTTATTCCGCTAAATCAATTTTCTTTCATTGTACATTTAATCTGCCTCTCTATAAAAAACATTTGGGTGAGTAAAATTCCAAGACAGGGAGGAGGTTCAAGTTTGAGAGTAGGTTTCTCCAAAGTATTAATTTCAAGGAAGACTTTGTAGAACTAGCCCCTTTTAACACACTAAATAAAATAACCTATTAAAGCAATGGGACAAGAGCTTCTGTCGTGCCTGCACCTCAGCCCCCACCACTGTCTGATGACTGGAGTCAAATCACAAAGCCCCCATCCCTGATCCTGCACAACTACAGGAAAAATAAAATACTAGGAATACTAGCTAAGAATGTGAGAGAAAGAGCAATTAAACTTTTTCCCCTTTTTTAATCAAGGACTGTTTTGCCTTGGGGGCTTGAAGGGATAGGAAATCAGGCTTTTCAAGCTTTTGCAGAGCAGGCTTTGGAAAATATCTGTAACAGACATCCCCGTCCTTTACAGATTGTGCTCTGCCCTTTTTTCTTTCCCTTATGGCACACGTGTAAGGAGATTTGTTAGACCTTAAACTTGTCACAAATGTAGTTGCTAACAATTTGCCCCCCTGTTCAGATGCTCTTGCGATTGCTTTCTCCAGTAATTACTCAGTGTCACAGCAAGCTCTATAAGTTACAGCTAATCACTCTTAAGTGCTGGAAGCAGGACTGTATTTGTGCAGAGAAACAGCAATCAAATACGGTAAGCAGATGGCTGTTTCTTGTCCTGTTGCCACACTGAGCACAACAGATTAGGCCATGATGGATTTATCAGCACTGATGGATACATTAACACCATATGCTTTTATAGAATAAATAGCTTTTGACATTTCATCATAATTTCTGATGCCCTAATTTTTTAAAAGCTGGTTCTTTTGAAGTGAAGAGGTTGAATGTAGATGCTTCCAAAAAAGCCTGTAGATTTTCCTATGTTCTCCTTAAAAGTTGCCGTTCAGCACCTCATACTAGATGAAAGACATGATTAAAATCTCAGAAATTGTTGAAGAAATCCTTAGCATTTCTTTCAACCATAAATTGAATATTCACTTCTCTAGAAGCTGTGTGACAATCAATTCTTGTAATTGATAAGTGCCAGTATTTTAAACTGATGATAGTATTAGCTCATTTGCCATATCTCAAGAATCACATATAACATGATGCAAACAGCAGTAAAAACCAGCAGTAAAACAAACGTAAGTATCCAAAAGCTTTTTCTTTCTGATTTATAGGCTACAGATCTTTCTGATCTATAGGCTAGAGGAATGCACTTGAAGATTTAACTGATATTGTGCAATCTTAGCAAAAAGTATGCCCTCAGATTTCTCAAAAGTCATCATCTTGTGAGATGAGGAAGGGATAGAAAAGTAAGCAATTTTCTAGAAATGCGTGTGTCAGCTGCCCAGGCTGCTGTCAGTAAATGAGCAGTTGAAATGTATAATGGGTGAATTCGTGCACTGACACAGCAGACACTTCACACTAGGCTCTGAACAGCTATTGTGCACAGTCATCACACAAAGGGTGATCAATAGGTATTCATTTCTAGTCCTGCTGCCTCTAGAAAAGCAGAATGATAGCTGCTTAAATTGCAATAAAAGTGTTAACAAAACCATGTGCTTTCTGGGGACAATAGGTACTTTTGGTATTCCTATTCAGTAGCTCACAGTAGTGGAAAACAAATAAAAACCTATTCAGTGTCATCAATCAAAACCAGCTGCATGCATGTGTGTGCACTAGTGCACCTTTTCCATTCCTCCCTTCATATACTTAAGTTCCTGTACAGGTCATCAGTTTGGCGTTTGCTAATTGCTTGTCTGCAGTCTAGGTTTTAATCACCTGATCCATCAAAAGCCCTTCTTTCCCTGCCTATATTCATCTTGTCAGTTACTGGCATTTTTTGTAATGAAAGCAATAGATCTATTGATAGCATCCCTCAACAGAGTGGAAGGCATCCTGCATTAGCTTTGTCTTCTAAACCAGCCTGTTCTATTACAATTGACCTTCTCTTCTTGATTACTACACAAATCATAGTCCTCTACCCACTCCTCCCCCTGCTTCCCTCCCCCCTTCTCTTAGAGTATCTCTTCTGTAGCCGTTCAATTGCCTGGCTGCAGCTGGTAATTGGATTCATGTTTGGAGCACAGTTTTCTACTTACAAGTCTGGAATAATTTAAATAGGACCCTGGCCTAGGGCTGAGGCCATATGTTAAATTCAGATTTGAGTCTGTAAAATCTGGAATACCCTGACAGGAGTATAATCCACTTAACGGCACAAAATCCTGTCCTATTTGGAACTTGCACTCATTCTCTTCTCTGAAGTAAAATTCAATTTCACTACTCTTAAGACATTAAGGGCAAGGTAATTTCATTGTAGTGACTTGGTTAAATGTAAAGGTGACGTTACTTTAGGCTACTGTCTTGACTCACTCTAGGTTTCAGGAAACAATGCAAGCAATTTTCAATTATGGTAACACAATAATTAAACACCATAAAAAAATAAAAACCCAGCATACTTTGTGTATACACTGCACCATTTCACAGGGTGTCTCCAGAGTCTGAAACTTACCATTAAGACCAAGCTCAGCATAACCAAGTTCTTACACTGAGAATCAAAAGTGCAGTTAGTGGTATCAGCTCTCCTACTACGCATATTAGATTATTTCAGCATCGATTTAGTCACTTAAAGTTAAACAGAGAAATGAAATGCAGTCAGATTCATCTTGCTGCAGTTATGAGGGTGTGCAATTTCCTCCCTTGCTGTTTAGCCCATGCAGTAACACAGATGAGCAATTTCTTTTAGCCTAGGAACTTTGCTCAGCTCTGACCCATAAATCTAACTCTGTCCATAGACCATCACAATGCCTAGTAGCAGTCATGTGGGGCAAGTTTTCACCCTCTTTCCTGATAACACAAACCTCTTGTGACATGAGCTTCTTCCAGCTTAAGCCATAGAAATACCATCAGTTTGTAACTGTCCTAATGTCAGAGCACACACCAACCTCATAACAGGGTGTCTCTCTGTAGCCCTAAGGAAAGCACTTTGCTCACACACTTAAGAGTTAGCCAGTCTCAAAGATGGAGGTAGACTTGCTACCTACCATGTCCCCTAGCTCATCTGAATGTTTCTGCAACATCCATTACCTCCCAGACCAGTTGCTACACCTGAACTTGGACCTCACCTAGTATTAGCCAAGTTGACTTTACCAGTGGAAGAAGTAGATATCAGTATCCATACTGATGATGACTCTTAGCAATTTCTCCACACAGAAAAAAACAAACTCCAAGGTGTGAAAGCACCTGAGTGCCCCAAAAAGAGTTTAGAAATTGGGCTCAGGTGTTACTAGGTCTTCTCCATTAAAGAATTTTCTTCTGAAATCTGTTCATTACTTGAATAATTTGGTGTATCCCATCTTGAGACCATGCCTCCACCTTTACAGCTCTCTTTCTGCTGTCAGGGGACCAGAGAATTTTGAAAGTTCCTGTGCTAGCTCCCAGTCATATGGTTGTATAGGCAGACACCAAAGGTGCCTTCCGTGCCTTCACTGTCTTCACAGTTTGTCAAAGGATAAAACAACCAGCCTGAAGCAATTCATTCTGTCTCTACATCATGGACAATATCAGAAAAGTAAGATGCCATTTTAAGAAAATATTTCAAAGTTTTGACACTTGACTGAGGTGTCATTCCATACCAGTACATCTGCTTTTGAGCCTCTGGTGATAAAGCACCTGCCTGCGATGTGGAAGATCTGGGTTATGCTTCCAGCTGTGCTTGCTTCAGAGCAAACTGGGAACACAAGGGCCTCTGATGTACCTGGGAAATGTGCTCTTGCTGCCCTGCCAAACAGTCAGCTTTGCTGCTCCATTTTCCATAAGCAACTCTTCTGTATTTAGCAATATATTTACTACAGGTATACACTATGAACTTCTTAGTGTATCGTGTGAAGTTTAAAGCAGTCCCTTGAAATTGCCATCCTCCATAAAAGGTTTAACTCTCCCTTGTTCCCATTCCACTGCACGTTAACTTCAAGACCTAAATTTTCTTGCCAAAAATATCACTCGAAGTAACACACATTCCTGCAACAACATTCCTTTTGAAAGCCCATTCTCCGTGGAAGAGTAGTTCTGAAGCAGCACACCACTTCATGAATCAGCCAAAATTAGCCAAAACATCACTAGAATAAGAGAAAAAGTAGACAGTCAAAATTTGTGTCTTAGTAGTTCCACTGCTCTTGCATCAAGTTGAACACCACCTCCTCTTTCATTACGAAAGGCCTCAGCTAGAGGTTGATAATGTTCACCTGAGCCTTTTGGCTCATTCTGCCATGTTACCCATTTGCATCAAGGGAGATAAACTATTTACTAAGCTTATAGAATTCAATTTCTGAACAACCTTTAAGGCTCCTGAAACATCTTATTGGAAAAAAAAAAAAAAAAAAAAAGAAAATTGCCATAATCTCCACTTGCACTGTTCCCATCATGAGAAGGAGCTCATAAAGTAGCTTCTGGCTCCATCCATGGTGTCACAGTTACCTGCAAAATGTATCTTCAAAACACAAGAGATTCCCTAATCATTTTTGAACTGCCACTTCTTTTTTTCCTTCTTTATCTCTGGGTTTCACTAACTAAAATGTGCCCTACACTTTAAATGTCAGTGATGGCTTGATTTCCTCAATTCTATAGACAGGATTCAGCAGTAAGCAGAATTTATATTTTCACCTACATTTACCCTACAAATAAAGTGAGATTCCTTCTGTTCTAGCTGATTGAAAGTGTACTGGAATGAATGGAATCTGTTTATTGCTGACAGTGCCAACACATTTTGTAGTAGAATTTGTGTTGGTTACTTTCCCTAGAATTCAGTCCCTAAAAGTTAATGAAGTTAAAACCTCATCTTCCTCATTTTCACTTACCACTCACCTTGGGAATTCCTACCCCTTTCTCATCCTGCTAGCTTGAAAATGTTACTGAAGTGAGTTTTAAAACCATTAAAATGACAGACAAAAGTCTTTTTCTTTCCTTCCTCCTATTTTATAGCCTTAAACTCTTGGCAAGCTGAAATGCCCTTCAAATCAGGATTAAAGTGGTCATTTCTACCCATACAGTGGTGGAGAGCCTCTTCACGGGCGCTGATCGACTTTCACCTTGCAGCAGGAGGTTGGAAAGACCTTAGAAGATGAAAGGGACTAAAGAGCTACAGATTGCTAAATACAGATTGCAGGGTGTGACTCACCTCCCCACAAGTCTTCTCATTACAAGTCAACTCACTTGGCCAGACATTTCCATCAGGATTTTGGACTGAAAGAACTAAAAATTATTTCAGTGAAAAAGAAGAACATATACTAAGCACAAACTCACTTGTGACAGATTACTTCTTTTTTTGGTGAGAGCAATTGAAAATTAAAGAATACAGGTGTTACCATCTGTATTTTTTTTTTTTGTGAAATTTGTCTTAAATTTACATTACAATGTCTCTATTAATATAACTAAACCATAATTCAGTCTGTGGGAAACAAAAACTGTCAATACACTTCTAAAAAGTGCCTTACTACACTTATCTCAGTCAACATTTATTCTGTGAAATGTAATCAGGATGTTAAATGTTTCTTTCTGGAAGGTTTGCCATATTTTGCCATCTGTTCTAATTATTTTTTAATAATTTGGCAGATCTTGATTTTGTTGCTAAACTACAGAAGCAGATTTCACTGGTCTGAATCACATAAAAAAAATGTTGGTATTTAGATCAAAACTGCAACATTAAAGAGTCACATACAAGTAGGATGCAATCAGAAGTCCAGAACAACCAGGCTAGGGAGATAAATTAGAAGTAAGTCTTCACAATTCTTTCTTGGCTGGCAAGGTAAGGTGGCATTAGTTCTTGTGCAGTATGTTCTTCATTTCCTGGTTTATTTTCCTTAAAGAATTCTAAATGAATTTTTCAAGTTATTGAGCTCTTGGTCAGAGCATCTGAGACCCTCACACAGGCCCTCTAAGGAAGAGAATCATTATCATACTTTCTTAGATATGGAGAAACAAGACAGAGAGCAATAAATTATTTCCCTGAGGTCACACAGGACATCTGAAGGAAAGCTGAAGATACAGAGCTGTCCAAATCCAAATCCAAAACCAGAACATGAAGAATTATCATGGGATCTTTTTCCAACAGTCAGTACTAAACATTGCACTGTTTTAGGACATGGGCAACTTACTGAAATGTTGGACAGAGTCCAATGCAATGGGTTTCCTACCTGTTTGGTTACAAAGTTCTAGTGCATTAAAAATGCTAAATGCATAATATGAGGCTACTGGAAAAGTATTGAATAGTGCATAGGAGATTACCCAGTTATTCATTTTGAAGATGATTCGATTACTTCAACTTAACTCTTCTGAAAACAATGTGATTTTGAAGGAGGAAAAAGAAAAAAAAACACACCAAAAAAACCCCAAACCAAATGGAGTTTAAGAGCCAAGTCATGAGTTCTGATTCAATTTCTGACACTGCTTGGCAGATAATCTTCAGCAGGTCCTTTCTCACCCTGCTTCATTTTCCCATCTGTGAAAGGCCAAAAAATTCTTCCCTACGGTTTCTCACAGCAATGCCGTGAGAACCAATTGATATTTGCACAGCTTTCTGAATGTAACAGAGGCTAGGAAGAGATAAAACATCATCTGAAGGCTGCCAGTGCCAGAGATTGTGTTATGATGACTCCCTTGTGTATTAAATTTTATGGAAAATAAACAGGTGAACTGCAAACACTAGCTTCAGTAATAGCACCAGAAAGGCAGTACTGTCAGCTCGACTGTAACAGTTTGCATAATATGTACGAAATGTGCTTTATTCACTTTATGTTCTTGAATCAAAGACACAACAAAAGAGTGTACAAGGTTGCTGCTTTTATTTTTTTTCTTCAGAGTGTATCTATGTGCCAGAGCTGGGATCACTATCAAATTAGTATTTTCATCCCCCAGGCTTAGATAAAGCTCAGGTGCAATGCATTCTGGCTTAGATCCCTCTACAGAAGGCACACACAGTCAGCTGTGATGCCTTTACAGCCAGATCACTCAGCAAACACAGTCCAGAGGAACACTTTCTTTTTATCAGCTGAAGAAATAATACACTGCATTATCTTCTGCAGAGAGTGAATACATTGAAATGATTCAGGAATGGAAGTATTGCTATTTTTTCCACTACGCACTGCAGCAATGTGGCTATGTGTGGTACAGGCAGGAACTATGGGACTGCCTACCCACCTGATTCTGCTCTGGTACCACCAGCCAGGTTTGACACTATATTCCTTTTCAGAGAGGATTCTCCCTCTGCCAGATCACCAGATGATTTCCATTATTTCGTTTATACTATTGTATGGATCGAGACTAGGAAAATTCATTTTCATTTCAATCTTCATAACAGAATACAATGGGGTTTTTTTAAATACAATGTTTTCAAAAATTGCACTTGATTTGAGATATGCATTGTCAGGCCTGACATGGCCCACTATACACTGTAAAAACATGAAATACAGGAGGAGGACATTATTTACAGATTCAGAACACCATATATAGATTCTATATCCCTCCTAACTAATTATGTTTCTCTTACAGAACTTTTTTATAGTTCCTTAATCACTAACAATAGAAATTGTAACATGAAGTGACTAAAATCATGAAAAACTCTTATAAGTGCAATATTATTTGTAGTGTGATTTGTAATTAAAGGACCTCTGTGCTAAAGGACCATTTTAAACAGCATTAAAGGATAAGTATTTTAAACATTTAGAAAATAATTGCTTGCCAAAACTTGAAAAATAAAGCTAATCCATATGAGTTTTCATCAGGTCTATTTCTGTAATGTCTTTCTTTAAGAAAATCAAAATCAACCTGTGGTAAGGAAGACACTAGTCTTACCCATTGTGATAGTTTATAATATTGACGTCTATATTTTATTAACTTCTTGAAGCACTATGAAAATACAAATACAAGGTATTTTAGTATATGACTACTTTTTACACTCATATGAACTACAATTCTAAAAAGTAATGTACTTTTTTTTTTGTACCAACATCTCGACAAAATACTAAAATACTCCAAACGTTTGCTTTCAGTCTTTCACAGAGAAAAGAAGAATATTTCTACAATGTTCAATGGAAGCATTTTCTAGAAACTTGTTTTTGTGAAACATTCTAAAGGAAAAAAACCCAAGAAAACAGAATTTATTCCAGAGACAAAGGACATGCAGAAACAAGCAGTATATTTGGATCAGTCAGTGGACCAAATTCAGCTGTGGTGTAAGCAAAAGCTTGCTAATTTTACTGAAAGAAGAACCAGAAGACAACAGTGAAAGAGAAACAAATAAATGAGAACTCAACAGGACATGGCAGATTGCCAGTGTGAGATTCACGTTTACATAAGGGTAAAAAAATGAGTGAAGATCAGAAGAAAAATTTCCCCAAGTTGTCTTAAAGGTGAGATACTGAAAAGTCTTTCTCATTTTGATAAAAATAATAACAGCAACAATTTTTCTCTAGGAAGCATGAAACCAGCCACTAAGAAAACCTGGGGGATAAATGGGAAGATTTAGCATATTTCCTGATTTAGAACCTTCTAAATGAAACAATAAAGAATTCAATTAGGATAATTTCACTCTTTTCAGACTTGTTTATTCAATGAGTAGGAAGACACTCGGCCAAATACATCTCTTGTGTAAATGGCCATATCCCTTATTACCTCCAGGTTAATTATACTAACTTATATAATTAATTACTTTGATCCTGAAATTGCTGTCAATCATATGTACAAGAACCTTATCCAAATAGTTAAGTAAAAGCTATGGAAAAAAAATCAGGGAGCAAGTTTGCCTCTATTAAAATCTGTTCAAACTCGTTTTTTAAGGTTAACATTTTACTACAAGCTCTAATTTACTCTGCAAACAAACTCATTGTTTCTCAGTGATGTCACATATTTTCAGACAATGCAAATTCAAATTTAGGATTTCAGATTTTCTAACCAGCAAATTCTGGCTAAACTCAGAAATATCGTGCCTGAAGAATTTTCCATGAAAAACCTCATGATCCCAGAGGATCACATTTTCCAAGAGAACTTAAATAGTATTACTATCACTTGATATCAAACATAGTCATGAGGTCTATGCTTATTTGTTATGGGATGCTAGTGGGGTGGTGATAAGGAAAGAAGAGAAGTCTTACATATTTATAGGGATCAAACAATTAACAGATCTCCAATCCCAGAACCTGCAGAATCCTATGGAGGAAGTGAAAAAAATCATGTCATCAACCATCAGGTAATAATCTTGTTAGGGCAAATTGCTAGGATTATAAGAGGAATCAATGCACCTGTGAAAAATGGAAGCACTAACAAATGCTCATCCTTCCAAAATCAGTACATAAGACTAGAAGGGATCTATCAGATCAGTCCAGTCTTCCAGACTAGCACATTTAGACAGTGGAGCTTTACTCCGCGAAGACAGAAAGAGCAATTGCTCCATGCATGCTCAGGGACCCTCATGCACAAACCACTGCCCTCTTATTTATGGGAACTAGACATAAAAATTAACCTTTGTTATAGACACAATAAATGTCCAAAGAAAAGTGGAATTTTTACTATTACCTTCCCAAACACACAAACCTGCAAAAATCATTCAGCCACGCATGCTCACATTAGCGTTCAGCCACACATTATGCTCATAATCTCCACACAGCAAATTGCAGTACAGCTACTCTGGATAAAGTTCACGGCAAACCATAACTAAAAGAAAAAAATCTGTACTATCCACAGATGTTGTTTGTAAAGCCTCTATTGTTACAATGCGCCCAAACCCTGAAAGACTGAAGAAAATTCACCACTCGGCACCATAAGCAGTTTTGTTGGAAAAAGAGAGGAAATAAAGGAAAACAGCTTCTTCTGGCAGCATTTTTGATTGAAAGTGTGACTGAATTACAAAATCTTCCAGTACCAATAATCTGATGCCTTTCACACTTTCCATTCAAAACCAGCTTTAGAAAGACATGAAAAAAAACAGTGAAATGTTCCCATTGACTTCTTAATCTCAAGTTCTACAGCACAAGGAGTAAATATGTGGATCCAGTCTAAAAATCTAAATTACATATTCCAAGATCTACTACAAAATCCAGAATGATATGTTTTGTGGGAAAAAAAAATGAGGGGATGGTCTCTGTAAAAAAACTTTCTACAATGTTATGAGAGTGGCGTATCTTCAGGAAACTTTTAAAATCAAGAATGTTGTTGTTTGCCAAAGAAGAAGTGATAAATTAGTCATGGTAGGTGCCAGCATTCCCCACCATGCACACACAGATCTGTCAGTTGTTTCAACTTTCTTGGTCTTTTTCAGTAAATCATTCCCTAAGGATCATTTGCAAATATCCCTGACAGACTCTTTTCTCTTCTTTAAAACCTTACTTACAATTCCTGTTTAGGTGCATCTTTACCATTACACTAAAGCCACAAAGAGAGAATCACATCTTAGCAAGTTCAGAGTTCAATTACATAAATCTAACTTTTTTTTTTCTCAATTGCACAATTAAGATACATAAACAAATACAACTTTACAATAGAATTATGGACATGAGATGGCACCTGGAGAGGTGGCTGCCTGAGGGAGGATGAGGCATCTGCATCTTTTCCTGGACCTCATGGAGGCCCCTGGGTGTGAGGGATTTCAGGCTAACCAGGCAGCTGTGAGTTCAAGCTTTAGCGTCCAGCTTGTAAATGCAATTTTGTTCCTCTTTAACCTCTGTTGTATGAAAGTACCCTCTCCCCCATACCCACCAACCTTTTAGCATATTCAGTTTTTCAGTTAGACATGGATTTGATACTTTGAAAAATGGTGACATTTTCTGTGAAGTGTGGTAATTCCTGTCCCCATGAAGTGCAAGTGTAGTTTAGTTCCCATCATCGCTTGCCTTTCAAGGTTGGAAGGAGACAATGTGTTTGTTTTGTTTTCCATCCAGCTCAGTAAAATTGCATGGCAAGATTGTTCATTTTAGAAGTCTACGCAGAGTATCTCTGCATTCTGCAGAGTAGTCAAGACCTAACGTTGGACACAAATGCTAGATGTCTCTGAAATATCTGCTTAATATCAAGTTAAGCAAAGTTTGAGCATCTGAAGGTTTATATGTTTAACATCAATCTTAAAGTCCAAGCCTTCTTTAAGAAAAAGATATTCTTATTTAGTATGTATATACAAGTCGTCTGGAGAAAACTCAGCTGTCCATCCCTCTCTATATATCAATAGGATGCTCATCTCAGAGATGTTTGAAGACAAAACAACATTAAGAAAATATTACAACATAACA
This sequence comes from Serilophus lunatus, assembly GCA_013399895.1. Classification (NCBI taxonomy): domain Eukaryota; kingdom Metazoa; phylum Chordata; class Aves; order Passeriformes; family Eurylaimidae; genus Serilophus; species Serilophus lunatus. The sequence goes on from VXBA01002733.1 coordinate 582,267, forward strand.
TGGAAAGGGATACAAATAATTATATCCTTATTTGAAAACATGCCTACAGAGAAAGAGTAAAAATCTATAGCCTTGACTGTGGAATCAACTCCAAGTAGGGCAATTTTCATTTTTCAAATTCTAAGAATTATATTGCTGGAAAATTATACCTAATAAAATGTATAACCCAAGTAATTAATATCATTGCTCATAAACTCTCACAGAACTCACTCAGCAATCACAGTAAGTGCTGTAAATGTAGAGTGGACAGACTTTCTGTAAATTCATATCTGACAAAGTGGATTAAAATATTTTTAAGCGAAAATTTTAACTAAGGAACTGTTGTATAGTTTCTATTAAAATGTGCAAAAATGTATTCCCACAAGAAGGCTCTCATTTTATTTCACGACAGACTGTAAACTTCTGTGATATATTTATTTGCAGGAGGAGAACACAAAATGCAGTCAGGAAATCCCACAACCAAGGGAAAAAAAAATGCATATTTAACAGAGGAATTCTGCATCCTCAAATTACAACTGAACCCACAACTATGATACATTCAACAAGAACCTATTATTTTTTTAAGGAGCCATACATAAAATCCACAAGTAAAAAATTAAAAGACCTGAGACCATTCAGATTGTGTAGTGCAAAAGATTGTGAACATTTGCTGTTGACATTGTACCTAGCCCATAATCATGAAAGCTGAAATGAAGCATGTTTTGGACTACTCAAATTAGCTATTAATTTTATTTTTATTTTACTTTGCATTTGAAGCTCTGTTTGAAATGGAGCTTGAGGAAGGACATGTCTTTGTAGAATCTTCAATAAAGAAATATCCATATCAGAGACAAAACTGTAATTGAGCTCCTTTCAAATAATCTGTACAGAGGCAGAGGTCTAAAGGAAAACACAGATCAAATGTCTTAGAAGTGGAAAATAACTAGGGACAAAAACAAAATCAAAAGAGACGACGAAGTTAGGTGAACCTAGTAGTGTAATAAAAATCTGCCATAAATATATGGTTTATGAATAATGTCATAGAGTATTCAGTAGAGCTTGAATACTTTTTTTCTCTTTTTTAAAATAAGATTACACAGTGTTAGGTCATCCTCCCTTCCCTAATCTCATGCTGTGGATGTGTTATAGATTAAAATACTAACTAGTTTTCTCTATTTTGAAGCACAGCACAAGAAGGACCAGGTTTAGAGATATATTATCTTTAAATTTCTGTGGAAAGAAAAAATTAGATTTTAATATGTAGCTAAGTACATTATGATAAGAGAAGAAATACTCAACTCCGACTTTTTGACTCAGAAAAAAAGTTTAACCTGATCCCACATTCTATTATCACTAAGCAAAAGTAGCACCAAGTCCCTGCTTTAGAGATGACCATACAAGTCTTCCCATTGCCTCTGATGAAAGCCTACAGATTAACCTGCAAACTGAGTTTGAGACTTGCAACTGAGCCAGGCATGTTCATATGTGCATGTTGATATGCACCTACATGGGGGCACTTCCTGGTGGGAAGTGAACTCTCTTCAAGACGTAGGTTGGCTTTGGATGAAAATTTAATTATGTGAAGGGTGGATATAGGTGGCAATGACTCAATGTTTATCCTTGCATTCAGGTGAGCAGGTGACACAGGAGAAGTGAGGGGAAGAAGAGTGGTAGACATCACTCCCATCCTTTCAAATACAGCTCATGGTTCATAGAATCATAGCACCATTTAGGTCAGAAAAGCCCCTTAAGATCACATTGAGTTCAACCATTAACACAGCACTACCAGGTCCACTGCTAAACCATGTCCCTAAGCACCATGTCTTCATATCTTTCAATGATCTCCAGAGATGGCAACTCAGCTGTTTCCCTGGGCAGACTATTCCAAGGCTTGACAACCATTTTGGCTACGAATTTTTTTCCTAATATCCATTCTAAACCTCCCCTGGTGCAACTGAGGTGAGCCTAATTTTAGGCTGAAAACCCCAGTTCTCCAAAAGGGTTACGCACGTGAAATCTCAAATGGTTGTCCAGCAGTGAACAGTGGGAGTTTTCCCAGGAAAGCCTGGGGACCTCTGTGTCAGACCTGTGCTCTCCAGAGAACTGATTTGCTGTAACTGTAGCAAACAATGGGGCCCACGGCCAGCTACTACTTCCACTAATGACATTTTTAGAGGGTGAAGACCTCATTGGATCCATTGATGTTGACCCGTGGGGCTACGTTTTCTCTATTCCACTCTGTGAATTAGGCAGGCAACTGCTATTAATGCAATCTGTATATCCAGTTTCTAACTCACAGGGTTGCTAACATATCCCATAATTTGAGAGAATTATGTCTTAAAGGCTATACTGTTAGAGAAATCACTCATGATGAAACAATGTTTAAGAGGTGGAAAAACCTTGGTTCTAATGTTAAATGAATTTCTCTAACACAGACTTTCTAACAGGATTACAGGATGAAAATTTCACGCTTTGAAATATCTAATTCAAAATAAAAGCTCATATTGAAATATCTAATTCAAAATAAAAGCTCATATCTCAGGTACTCTGGAATACTGAAATGATGAGGCCTATTCCTGTGAAGTGCCTGTCCCAATTATTTTGTCTGAAACATGCTGCCCTGGTTAATGAAAACAAAACCTAAGACGCCTACATTTACTTTTTAGTAATTATAATGATTACGTTTGGAATTTCTATGCTGCTTTTTGCAAGAAGAGGTGGCTGCCCATAAAAATACAGGTGACCTACCACCAAGGCCATTATTTTAACTGACATCTGTGAGTATATTTTGCTAGGTTGCATCAAGACAGATGAGGGCCCTTTGTGCCCTTCTGACAGTGATGGCAATCATTAAAGATTTACCAGGGTCATTAAAGTGAGAAATAGCAGTAATGCAGAGCTGAATATCACCATCCCATGTGGATTCAACTGAAGTGCAAAGAAAACCAGCACAGAATTAGCTGAGATCCTGCATCGCCACCTTAATCTCATCGTAAAGAAGAAAAAGAAAAGGGAAAAGAAAAAAATCACCAACTTGTCTAAAACACATTAGAGAAGCACATTTCACTTATAAAGCTGTATTGCCAGTAAAGGACATAACACTCCCCTTCACATTAAAGCACTACATGCATGGTTCCAGCATGATGAGAGCTGGCGAGGGGAACCAGGGTCACTGCGCTAGTGCCAGCCCAGGGAATGTTTCTGTCACTTTCTCCTGGGACAGTGTGGCAAATACAGCAGGAGATGGCTCATGGGCCACCCCTTAGCAGGGCTGGGCATGCAAAGGGGACCTTGAAGAGGAGCTGCTGAGGAAGCCCCAAGGACAGCCTGCCTTGCCTTTGCTGGCTGTGAGTGTGCAGAGCAATTACTATGAGGCAATAGGTTGCTACCTTTACAGTCCAACCTAACCTGGTGACTTTTTCCACAGCACCTGTCTTCCCCTTAATGCCCTTTTTTCACAAGAATGAACAAGACTTTTGCTGCTCATTATTGGCTGTTCAATGTTAAAGCAGTATCTCACCCTTTCTTTGAGATGTAGTCTTTATGAAGACACTGTAGCTATTTTTAGCAAAGACCAAAAAACACTGAGATTCAAAGAAACAAACAGCTGCATGTTTAATAAGGTTTAACATGTTTAACTACAAAACTGATGACTCATACACCTTGCAAGAGCAGCTATATGTAAATTATTCTAAGGAAAAAAAAGAAAGAAAAATCATTGTCACACATGTGTTCAATTATTATACCTTGTGAACTGACATTCACAAAAATCATTGGAAAAAGGGTACAGGGGGCTTCTAAACTTGCTTTGATTATCCTGTTCATTATATCAAATGAAACAGGAAAGTGATCTCCTGCAGAAATCAGTCACTGCTCTTGTTTTAATCCACCCCCTTTGATTTCCTGAGTAGCTCAGATTAAAGATAGACCTTCTCCTCTGTCTGATGTGGTGCTTTGCTGTGGAGCTGTGAGAAGGAGCAGGCAGCACAAAGCCCTTTGTCTGCCAGGGCTGCGCTAACCAGACAATCCGTGTCCTGGGTACAGTGCCAGGCTGCTCAGTGGTGGTGTAAAAAATGCTTCTTGTCAGTCACCTGAAAAATGAAACAACTGACAGCACCGGTCATGGGAAGGTCAGGGTGGGGATCAAAAATAATCACAGGTTAAAAATAAACACTGTGAAGGTCGCTCTGGGCATGCAAACACACACGCACACATATATTTGTAAAAGAAGCAAATAATACACAATTGCGAATGCTCCACTTGAGCAGATTACATGCAAGTACTCTCCTGCATTATGGATGTTGGTTTTATTGAAGCTGTGGGACTCTGAAGCTCAAGACTCTTTCAAGATAACTTTTGCCAGTCATGCATACCCCACTGAAAAAAACCCACTTTGTGCTCCTATCGAGTCACACCTGATACGTTGGTCCTTCAGAGTCAGACATAATTATCACATGATACACAACAGTGAACATGTTTTAAACACATGTTTTACATGGTGCAATCAATCACAATGCAACTAATAATGTTAATAGTTGGCATACAGCAACAATGCACCCTCAGGCTTGTGCAGTGGTAAGATAATGTGTTTCCCAGGTCATTGGAGGCACTAATTTTACCTTCTGCCTCACGATACTTCCGAGGAGTGTGTTATCTCAGGCTAACACATGTATGCTGGTACCTGACTGTTTAATTATTGTACACAAAATTCCAAATCAGAATAATTGTCATCTCGAGGTACCGCTGTGCACTGCAGGGTCCTCCTGATGTAAGTGAGCAAGTTATGCAGGAAATAGAATGACCTTGATAGAGATTTCTTCCCTAAACTGATGGTATCTCACATCTCTAAAGCATAACCTGATAAAGAAATATATAGAGAAATCATATAAATAAATATAAAAAATTCACAATGGTTTACAATTTGTTTTAAATATGGAAATAAATTAAATATTGTAGTTAAAATTGTAGTTTACAGTTTGTTATAAATATGGAATTTATCTAAACAAAAAGTGTTTTTTTGAGGAAATACATAAACGTAACGGGTTGACCCAATACAACAGCCCAGGAGCTCTCAAAATGCTTTCACTGGACCATTTCTTCCCAGTAGTGAACATTTTAGTTATTCTTAGTGATAGCCTTCCACTTTATATAAACAAACACACATGCACACACTGTTGGGAGCAAGGCTTGAACATATGAGGTGGATAGATTAAAGAGACAGCCTCCAGTCCAATGAAATAGTTACATGAGGTGGAGCAACAGCAAGAGGAGTGGAAAGGACCCATGTGTGAGCAGATGGAAGCAGAGTAACAGGTACTAAGCCTGAGGTATTGGAGACCAAATCCAAAGTCTCCAGTAGAAACAGCACACACAGACATGAGTTTGCACCTGAATCTACCCTGTGCTCTGAACATCTGAAATACCGAGCATCTGCAACAGAGGTCTTGCTACATACCTAACTGGTTTTACTTTGCTTTTAAGAGAAACCTGATCTCAGAGTTGAGCTGCATTTCCTCATACAATTCAGCCTCATAACCAAAACCATTCTTACAAGCAATAGGATCTCTGATCAGCTGCCATTTTCTGTCACTCCAAAAACAAGTAAAGACTGATCACTTAAATGTCCACAGGCTTCCAAGTAATTTAGGAAAAAAAAAAAATCAGTCATATCTAATTTTCATTGATATTTTTTAAATACTCAAATATTGTGAAGGATCCAGGCACATTTATTTACTGTAAACGAGGAACTGCAGGGCAAATTACGAACTTCATGGAAACATAAAGCTTCATATAATCTTTGTGCTGTTCTGAACTATGGCTACACCTCCAGTTCTATTCTGACCCCTAGAGCAGCTGGCCCTGACTTGTCGTGGGGTGAAAATCCATCACTAGAGCTTTATATTTGGGATGACAATCCATTATCCAAGCTACTTGATACATAGCATACCAGACAATATTTTACCGTAGCTCTCTAAAGGAAAATATGGAATAATGAGAAAGAGCCCTAAAGAATCAATAATGTTGATTTAGTGCAGTCCTCAAGCCAACAGCAGGTTCATTAATACCTAACCCAATCCTGAGAGACATTTGTGCAACCTGTTCTTTGACATAGTCAAAACTGCCTTAGCATAAATGAGGACCCAAGGCATAGTGACAGTGATAACTAGCTAAAGAGACTGAAAAGTAAAGAAACTAGCAAAAATATCAATTAGCCCTTAGAAAGCAATAGTCACAATCTTTTTTATTTTTTCTAGAATCATGTTATCTTGTAGAGACCCAAGGCACATGAGCTCTTCTAATTGAGTATTTATGAATATGTGCAACTTGAATTCTGATTTTGCTCCTACTTGGACAGTCTCTTTTAAGACATGTAAAGCAATCAGGACTTCTCTAAAAATTGCCTTTCAATTTATTCCCTTTTTTGTTGTTGATATCCACATGTGTAATTAAAAGTAATTTACGAGGATACCCAATTCTACAAACTGGAATTTATTCAGGTTCTATCTGCATTTACAAGTCAAATAGCACAAAAGGTAAAGGTTTTCTTGTGCAAACTAGTGTTTCTGAGGTGCTCACCTCATCTATGCTAAAGGCATTTTAGGTATTTTGCTTTGGCCTACAGTCGGTCTGATAGCCTCACTGAACATCCCCATTGTTCCCATGGCTCAGAGATGGAGCAAACACAGCTGTTTGTTGAGATGGATTCTCCTCTCCAGCAACAAATTACACTAATTTCTAAGTAGTTAATAGCTAATAGTTAATTCCCCCTTTAAAAGAAAGTAGTTCACAAGCAATAAAACTGTGCAGTAAACAGGGATATACGGGGATGGATCAACAGGTGAACTGGGTAGCCCTGTGCTCATTAAAACTGTGCTGGTTCTTTATTTGCAAAAGCAGGTGTGCCTTCACCCTGCGTTTGCCACACAGACCAACAGTCTCTCTGGTGCACTGGGGAGCAAGTAGAAAAATCCTGATATTATGAATTGTCATCGTGAATGTGAGCAACAATTTTTCAGTATCTTGTGGTAGAGTTCTTCAGGAGTTACTCACCTGGGAAATTGTACCCTTCCAAATTAAGTAAGAAGCTGTAGGAGCACTGTCACTTACATACAATAAATACTAAACCAACCAACAACAACAACAAAATATACAAGCAAAAAAGCCCACCAAACCCACATACTTTTATCTCTTGGACAGATATTTTTCATCTCTAAAAGACATTGCTACAACTCTTACCCACCTGTGATTTTTCAGCGTTGCTTTCCATTATGTTCCTTCTCAGCTGCAAGAATGGAGAAGAATTATGAGCTCTTTCACAAAGGATTTAGCTTTATTTTACTCAGGATCAGAAATTAAGGATGGCTTGACTGACAGCATGTGGTTTCTATTTCTGTTTATAAGCAGCCTTACAATAGTAGGTCAAAAGGATTAGATGAAGGTCAGTGTTACTGTTTCTAGAGAAAACCAACAATTGTAGATTCACTTCAATGTTCTTGCTTTCCAAAGAAAGTGGAAATCTTTATATGACAGAGCTTTTCTAACACCTGCTCTTTTTTTCTTTAGTAATTGAAATAAAAAGTTGTGCAGTTATTTACCTTTCTTTTTTCCCTTTCATCTATTACAAAACACATATTTTATATAGAAGAAAAAAAGTTAATGTGTTCTCTGATATAGGTTCTAATTTTTTTAACTTCTGACTACGAAGCAAGCAGCACAATACACTAATTAAGGCAAAAACACATGGAGGAGCTATAATATCACTGAGCAATGTCACAAATACCATAAAAGAACAAAAACTTTTATGCAGTTCAGTCTTTTAATATTCCAATCTCTCGCAACAGTCTGATCTCACTGTAGATTAGCATTACAGGGGGAAAAAACGCTGCTCAATTTATGTAGTTTAAATCAGTTTATTCATATTTTGACAACTTGAAAATTACTACCAATATTTTACCTACCTGTTCAGATCAATACTGACAATGGAGCAGGTGAACCACTGTGTTGGGCTCTTGAGAAATGCTAATTTGTGCTCACAAATATCCAAGTTTCACAATATTTTGTCACTCTTTTTCAAGTTGACTCCTTTTTCAAAAGTTTCCCTGCAATTCCCTGGTTATTGTTTAATTCAGCTGATGATTGTCTCCTTCTTTATCGTGATGGGTGTTCCACATGACATGCATGCACATCTTACCAATCTTACCAATTGTTATCCTAGCTACTTTGGAAAAGGTGGGCTGTGTGTTCACTCCCCCTGTCCATCATGTGCATGCCATTCCTGAAAGCATGTCCCAGTGAAGAAACTACATCACCTGCTCAGCAGTGCAATACATGCAGAGCAAATGTATTTTAATTTTCTGAATTTTTAATAGGATATGACTCAATTATTTCTCCTTCCAGGAAAAAGAAAAAAAATTGCAATGCTCTCGTTGCTTTTAATGGTTGAAAAATTATGTTCCCTTAAGTGAGAAGATAAGCTTAAAGGATTTTTAATTAAAACTCACTCTTCCTCATCTTTATCCCAAAAGTCTGTTTCATATTAAAAGCCAATCTTTCTATCATTCCCTGACACTCCAGATATGTCTTGTAGACTACCTGTTTGCTCTCTTTCATGAGGAAAATGAGTTGCACATAGATGTTAAATTGGACCTCTACATGACCAGACACATCCTGAATTCAACTGCACAAGCATATTTGTGCCAACCAACCTGCAAAATGTCAGTATTCCTCTGCTTCACAAAGCAGCATTTTCTCACAAAACGGATACGGCACACCTCCTATTGATGCAGCCAAAAAAGCCTCCAACAGTGAACTGCACACTGCCATTCCTCAAGTTATGGGTGCCCTCCACAATGTCAGCAGTGGAGATGACAATGCAATTCATCCATGGGGATGACACCATACAGGGAGGACAGGGATACACCACGTATCTCCCAGATACGCTAGTCATGTATGTGGACAGTTTGCAACTCAGCTGTCTCTGACTGACAGGGAGCTCAGGAGAACCTCCTGTACTGGCTGGGTGAAACGACATTTCAGCACTGCTGCTCCTCTGTGGCTGACAAGTCAATGGGTCTTCCCATTATCCCATGCCCACCAGTGCAGCCGTACTTCTTGGCCTGCTTGTGACTACATCCTCTCACTTCCAGCATGCTCCAAAGTATCAGATAAACGTCCTCTCGTTCCTGGCCCTGGAACAATTTTACCCTAGAAGTACAGATTTGCAGAAAGAAGTGAATATTTCCAGGAAATTAAAGAGAAAATAGAAGTGGAAATGAACTCTTAGATACATCATAGCAATGTAAAACACCTAAAGAATCAGATCTTGTCCAGAGATTTCACTGAAGTTACTCAAGGCATGAAACTTACTCCAAAATGCTAGGAATATCACTGACTACAACTAAACCAAAACTGCTACCAGCTAAAAACTAGCAGGTTGAAACCAGTGCTGAAACTAATGTTATAGCAGCAACAAAACTATACTTCCAAATGCAGACTGCAAAGCATCAGTGTGATCTGGTCCTCAGAGAAAGCTTTCACAGAACTCCATCTTTTTTGTATGTATCCCATGGATCCATTACGATGTGCTCACAGCTGTATCAACAAAACCAAACAAAAGAGAGTAAGCAAAAGTCTTGAGAAAATCTAAAAACTCACTTATTTCGCTTTTAATGGCAATGTGTGGTATGTAAATAACCTACTTATGTAGGGTTTTACATGAAAGTAACTGAGAAGCAAAACACAGAGCATAAAAAGAACCAGTTAAAGCCTAAACAAAGACGATCTGTGCAATTAAGCAGCACACTAGAATATGGTGAACTGAGGTTTTTTTGTTTGCCTTTTCTTCAATCAGTGTTTATATTGTAGGATTTTTGGAGGCAAGGAAGATACTCAGGCACTGTGGAGATAATGTTCACTGGCCTTCTCCCTCTTCCATATTTATTATATGTTTTGTTTAAATGATGTTTTGTTTAGATTGGCTGGTTTTTTAATTATTATTTTTACCCCAATCTTGTTTACGCTGCAGTTGTCATGATTCTGCCCTGAACTCATTTGATTACTTATCATATTTTTATGACTTTCATTTGCAGAACTATTATCTTCTGATCTTCTGCTGTTTTTCCGTATGTTTAAAAATTTCAAAACTAATTAAGACAATTAACTAAAAAAAGACTAATTACATTCATAAATGAGATGTGTCACTTCTGATTAGCAGGTGGCTCTTTTCTGTTTTGGATACATAAAAGCAGATGGAAATGTGGCAGACTTAGTTATATTCATTCTGCCCACTTCCTTCCAGACTGCTCCACTTTCCAGTTAACATTGTTAATGACAATGAAACCTATGAAAGCTTTAGATAATTTTTTTTTTTTGCTTTTGCTATTTCTCATTTCACAACAGACGTCTCATTTGAAATCCTGGCCATTCTTAACTGAGAGTTTCCAAACTGGCTTTTCTAAACATTTTGTCATGTCTACTTAAAGGCTTCAAGGTGCCTAGAAGGACAGGAGGATGAAACATTTCTTACAAATGAGAAATCTGTTTCTGATTTTGTTGTGCAATGGTATAAATATTTTTTAGTGATGATTTTTAAAGAAAACCTTTAAAAAGACACCTTTTACTCTTAGATTATTTTTTTGCTAAATCTTAATATAAAAGCAGACATATAATACTCTTGTTCCTAAATGCAAGATTTTTTCTTTGTATTAACAGAAATGCTACTCAAAACCAGATGTTTCACTATACTGTATCTTGCTCTAATTTAGGCTTCAACTCCTACTTTTGACTAAAATTGTTCTATTTCACTATTTAATCATTACTTAACCTTTTATTTTGTTTCCATTTTTGATATATTATGTGTAACTCACCCCTTCTCCAAATCATAAATGTTCTTCATTTATGCAATTTTCTTGTTGACGTACCAATTAAAATCTTGCCCAATTGAATCAACATCCTGATACACTCGATACACATCTGTTTTGTAGTGATAGTTACCAAAAAGGAAATTGTCTTTTTATTTATACATGCATATTTTCAGAGAAGAAAAGAAATAGTCAGATACATTTTATGAATTCACATATTCAAAGTGCTGTGAAAACTACATTACATTTTCCTGATTGTAGTTTTATACTGATATTATCCTTTATAATTTACTCTGTATGGCTTATTATTCAGCTACTATCAATGTCTTGTTTCTTAATATAGGCATGTCAAACTCATAGCTTAATAGGAATTTGCTTACAGATCTTATGTATTTTCATATATTTTCTCCAGAGCTTTAAAATTACTTTTTATAATGCATAATTAATTCTCAGCAAAATATATTGAGGATAATGTCAAAAACTATTTCTTGGTTGTACTGACAATTTATGACAATTTTATCACTGCACAAATAAAAACTACAACAGCCACATGACAGTATCGACGCCTGAGGAATGTTGCTAACTTATTTATTTTATATCTAAAACACATACACTGCATTGAAGTCCATGAAAAAAATTTCACAGTTTAGGCATATGTGGAGGCGATTTTTTTCTCAGAGGTTATGTCTTATAAGAGAAGTTCAACAAGAATCCAATACTGAAAACTCTGAAGTTTTAGAGCTTATTGTGTTGAAATGTTTTCTCTACACTTGCATGAGAATAACTTTGCAAAACATTATCTGGGTTTTATTCAAGTATATTTTAATTATATGGGCAAAAATCGACTTATTTGACATTTACCTTTTGATAATGGAGGACTTTTAAGTGTAGGTATTTCAGAGTAAGTGAGAGGAGGGTTAAAAAAAAACCCAAACAAATCAGACCATAGTCATTAAATTATATTGGAACAAAAAGCCCAAAGTTCTTCCATATCAGTTTCTGGTGATTTGACTGTCTTTAATGCATCTGACCACACACTTCTTATACAAAAATATAAGAAATTAGTGTAATTTTTGACATGTCTAGTGCTTTGCAGCTTCATTTCTGTTGTGTCATGTATACATACATACAGAATGAGACAGAAAATCTGTTGTTTAAAATAACGGGCAGTTGAAAAAAATTGGAAGAACAAATCAGCTGAAATATATGACAGATTTCACTTTCACCCAATAGCAAGAAAGGTTATCCTCCCTCACTCTAGCTCCCTTTTATTTCAGATCTTCTCTATTCAGACACACACCCTAAACAATAGGATTGAAATGAAAAGATGTGTAGCTTTTCAGATAGCAGTAATGAGAAAGCATGCTAAGTCCCAATCACAAATTAGGACTACAGTGGCATTCAAAATAGAAAAATGTGATACCAGGGGATTTTCTGAATACAAAGCTTTTAATATATCCAGTATATTATCATGAATAATAGTATGCTAGAATTCTAAAACAACTTCAGACTGTCTTGCCTTTAACGTTTATTGAGGATCTCTGTCTTCAGCAAAAAGTTTAGATGCATAAGGAGCTGAGGATTTCACAAGGACTTCATGAGCGCAGCTATATACAAATACCTATTTGTTGTCCAAAAAACAAAAGCTGAAAGGCATCTTGGCCAATAAGTTTGAGTAAGTGCTATTAGTACAGATGCTATTGAATGCTAGCTTCCTGCATCAGCTGTTTAAAGCACTGTTATAAGGAACTGTATGACTCAGGGAATTAGTAATGGGATATAGAGCCTTTCACCTCTAGGTCAATAGTTATAATCTGAAACAGACGGAGAGAGCCCAGGAGTCAATGCCATGTAATACCCGTCTACTGACTTTAGTAAAATTAGTCTGTGGCCTCCAGACAATTTCTATAGAAGAAATACTGTAACCACAATAGGCAAGAGAAAAATCACTGGCACTGGTATCTGGCACCAGTGAAAAAACAGGAAAGCCAAGAAATTGTCTGGGGAAATATGTGGTCCTTTTAAAATAAGTAAGTGGAATTATTTCAGTAAAGAGGATAAGGGAAAATGGTTTGCAGCAACTTATCATCTTCTTACAGCACTGGCAACTCTTGTGGACTTAAACCTACTTGAAATTTTAAGTGTTCACCACTCATACAGAATATCAAAGAGCTGTGCGTCCTGTAAATATTGAGCAAAACCTGTAACCTGTACACATCAATACACTCTGTGCTTGTCACCTGTGTAATAATGTACAATCTTCAGCTGCTCTAACATAGCTTGTCAAACCTGTAGAGAGATATGTATCACCATCACAATAAGAAGCATTCAGACTTACTTACAGATCTGTTAACAGCCATTTGCTGGAAAATCCCAGCACAGCAGGGTTTCCAGTGATTTGCTCTGTCTTCTGATCTACATGTGTTCTGTACAGACCCTGCAGAGTTTAAGTTACTAAATACTGAAGCAGCAATAGACTTGTCATTATGGAGAGGCTAACAGTGAATAAATATCAAAAATATGAAGAAGAAAAAGATAGTTCACTACTTCTAGATTAATCTGAAACATGTCCAACCTCAACACCATTAAGACTATCAATGAATCAGAGGAAAGGACATCTATGTTACCTTTTGCTGGGATACATGATACTGATGCACAGCAATCTGCAGATGTACTGTTCAGGTGACACATGGCTCCTCCTCTGGCGAGCCCTTCTCCCATCTGCAATGTGTACAAATAGGGTCAGGAGACTTGGATTGCAGCAGTGTATACTGTGGGCAGGCTGTGTAATGTTAATTTTCAAAGACTCTTTGTCTCTTTTCTGGAAAGAGGATTTGGATTAGTTTATTCTAGTGTTGATGGTGAAACCCAAAGAAATAATCCCATTTGTATGCTGGGAGCTCTCTTAATTTTTAACTGAGATGACATGGACAAATCTATAAAACTGGAAAACACTCAAGTGTTTCGGGTCCTTATGTGCAATACATTAATCACCAAAGCAAACATATCAGATTATCAGGAACTTCCCTAAAATCATATGGAGAACTTTTATTAATACAGTTAAAGAGTGCCTACTTGATGATTTCAAGCTCACCACAAGAATACTATTCTGAACTATCCAAATAGACATTCTCCCATGACTATTTTCAATGTTCTTACATTTCAAATTTATAAAAATTCAGATATGCTAAACAGGAATAAAGAATTTTTAAGATAACTTATTTTCCTTTCATAAAACCTGTATTATTTACTTAGATTAACAAATGACAGGGCTGAACTCTTAATAGAGAAATTAGGTGTGTTGGTCTTCTCTAACCTCCAGAGCATTTTTATCTTTGACTGGCCCCTTTAAAGCAAGATGTTATAAGTAGTAAGTCTTGGTAATATTTTTCTTCATGTCTAATGTGGTTTTTTCACTCTTTGCTTGTGATTAATTTCTTGTGAATCATGCATATGAGTCAAATGTATGGAAATATTTTTGTAAAGCGGAGATTAAGCTTTGACTATCTTTTCTTCATACACCCTTTGAATGTAACAAATTTCTCCTGGTGATAAAAAAGGTATATTTCCTAATTTTCAATATTTTCTCCTAGTTTATGGTAATCCTCACAAAGACCGGCAGTTTCTGTACCCAGAAATAGTTTTCACTAGAACAGTACAAGACATTAATTTTTTGATTGACCAATGTGGTTTTTTTAATTCCCTTTAAAATGAAATTTAATTAGAGAGAAGACTATAATTCCAAAATGAAAAACGTAAAAAAAATTCCTGGGTGGGTTTTTTCTCCCTCTCTCTACCCTTCATTATGGATTAGGGAAAGAGAAAAGGATGGAGGGGAAAAAAGTAAATTCTTTGAAACTGGTATGATATCAGCTAGTTTCAGTCAGCTGAAGACTGACATTTGTCTTTCTGAACTCTCTCTGGCTTTTGTTTGGTGCAGGCATATTTATTACATCAATGCCAGAATTTTAGCACCCGTTTTCCCACCAGTTTTTAATGAGAATGGAGCATCCAAATCCTCTCTGGACAGCTTTCAAAACAGCAGGCCTAAATTCTTCATTATGCTTTTGGGAACACAGAGGTGGCCGTTTCAGTTCTCAGAGCCATGCAAACCTTTCCAGGGTGATGCATCCTACACGACAAGTGCAGGGGGAGAGGCACAAGCCAGAGGTGAGGTTCTCCCTGAGCCCCTTGCTCTGATGGATGGCCTCTCACACACAGGCATCTTGCAGCTCTCTGCCCCCTCCTCGCCCTCATAAGGAGCCCATCGCCCATCGGAATTAGAACATATCCATGCTGACAGCAATCTCTTGACAGCCACGTTGCTGTAGGAAAAACAAACACACACATCTCCTCTCAAAACCTACTCTCAGCCTTGAATCTCATTTCTATATCCAGAAAATGCTTCCCACTTCTCTGGGCATTTACTCAGGACATCTCTCTGCCTCCATCCTCTTCTACTAGGTTTCCAAATATGACTTCCATGGCAGGATCTCACCAAGAGGTGAGCTAAGTTTCCCCAACCAGGATCGCTCTTTCCTCAACCTGCTAGCCGATTCCCTGGCCTGTGAAAGAGGCCACGAAAGGACGGGGTGGCAGAGAAGAAAGGCAGATATTAAGAATTGAAGAGGAAAGAAATCAGGTAGCTGGCTCTCTCCCACAACCAACGTACCCTTGGCTGAGCTGAGGGACATCGTTCTTAGAGATCAGCATGAATATATTTGACACATGCATTTGCCTAAAACAAATTACTAGGTATTTGTTGTGTTTTTAAAAAGCAGTCCCTTTTGATATTCATAATTTCCATGAAGATAATTCATAGCATTTTGTATAACAGTATCAGATTGTAGAGCAGAGCTGGCTGAACTCATTACAAAGGGTTCTAGATTAAATGCAGGTAACAGTTATGAATCGTGAGCTGTAATTTACTGACAGTGGTGGGGGGAGACAGAGGGCATGGTGTGGTTTGCAAAGCATGAATTAGAGTTCTCTGCTGAAATGAGGGTGCTTTGAGCTGATTAAATTATAAGAAATGTGCACCTGGGCCACATAAAGATCTGACATTCTCTTCCTATAGTTTGACTGATAATATAAGTGATGTACATCACAATTTCTGCATCATCTGAAAGTTTAATACATGTAATTGTGAGCTGCTTTTCTTCTTTGAAATTGCAAACACAGCAAAATTGCAGGCTTAGTGCCACTGATGAGTCATTGTTGGCCTGCTGTATCTGTATTACAATGGCCAAACATAAAGAGAACCACGACATCCCAGTTTACCATCATTATCTGTCTCCTTTTGAGTTGTTTCCACAGCTGAACAGCTCAGACTAAGCCTGGGTCAAATAGCAGGGGGAGAAGGACTTGAATTGGTAGCTTTTAATGGAGATGAGTTAGGTATGATCTCAGCCACCTAAAATATAGAGTTATTTGTATGACAGCTGAGCAAAGAGGCACTTAGAAAAGATGCATGTGCAACAGGAAAAGACCAAACATTATCAGATAAATGCAAAAAACTGAATGTGTTAAGTAGCAGGGCATCATTTTCCTCTGTCTATTCCTATTGAAGTTTAAAATACAACATAGATGAGAACCTAGCCTATTTTGCTAAAATGGCAGCTAGATAAAGATATGTAAATGTCCACCACAAAAGTCAGCAGTTTGGTCGTTGAAGCACTTGACTGTCAATGATTTCTTCTTTAATCTTGTTTTCGTCGCAACTCCATAAGTCTGGGATATTTGAAAGCTTTAAATCTAAAATATATGTTTTGAATTAAAAACCCAAATGTTCTAAATTGAAGGTTAATGACATATATTAAACAGTTGAGATAAGTGACTACAGAATGTATTATTTTTTAGAATTAAAATGGAGAAAGCTGAAGAGAAACATCCATATTTACTAGATCAAATAGAATAATATTCATATTTTTGAACATTATAAAAATATTGCTTGGAAAAAGCCTATGAAAGGATAATCTGCAGTGCATAAGATATATTTGTATGAGAAAGGACTCCTGAGAAAGGGCTTATTTGGTTCAGTGCTCACTTCTAGTATTGCAACTCAATTTCTCGCTATCATCTCAGGTTTTTGGAAAGTGTATAGGTGGAAAAGTTGTCTATTAATGTTCAGTCTTTCTTATGCAGATCACATTACAGTTATATGTTTTTCACAGAAATAAAACTCTAGTGAAAATAGTGCTGTTACTCTGTAATTGCAATTTAATCAAATTATACCTATCCCTTATTCACCTGGTAAAATCAGCTTTGTGGAGTTATTGAAAAGAGTTATGGAGAACAGCTCAGACAAAAGGAAACTCAAAACACGACATTCTTAACTGAGCATCAAGCAGAATGCTACTCCAGACCAGATCACAGTAGATCACAGCCTTCACTAACAATAGCTCAATCTTGACGGGTACTGTAACATTGGAGAGAATGAACTCTGAATCAAGCTCATACTCCCTATTCTAAACTTAAGAAAACACCTCTAAATCAAAGACTTGTGTTAACTATCACACAGCATCACTGTTATATACAGCAATAACTGGATTATGTAAATTGTCTATATTACCTCTAAACATAGTTGATGGAGGTGGTATGACAAGTTTTTGGGCATTAAAATATTACCTTCAGCCTGTAGACAGATTTGGCAGGAGAAAATATTAGTAAAATGCATAGCAGCAGACATAAGTTGGTATTAATTTGTATGATGCTGAACAACCAGTGTCATTTGCTTCATTTAAAAAAAAAAAAAAAAAAAAAGGAGAAAACATACACAGGCTTTTATTCCAATTTTGCTGATTAATAGTAAAACCTCTTTCTTCGAAAGCAGAAATTTTCTTCTATAATGTCTAAAACCTTTAAGGTGATGAATTTATCTTAACATAGCTTCTTCCTAATTACAGAAGGACTCTAATGCATTTCAGCTGGTACAAGGGATTGCCATCATTTCTTCTCTAAATAAAACTGAAAGGCATTATTTCCTCCATGAGACTAAGTGATAATAAGGAAATACAAGACCTCGTACAAGTTAGATTTAAGGTACAACTAATAGCAACTCTTTTAGTACATGCTAAATTCATTCATATTCATTCATTTGTTTGATCAGTGATCGAAACAAATGGAAAAATTCCGTTTAGAGCAAGCAAATGGAAACCATGTCCAATGGAAATCCCTGAACAAGTGCTCTAACTAGTGCAGAATGTCAAGATTTGTACATTGTGACAGGTTTCTTCAGACCATGGAACCAGCTGAGACAACACACTGGTTCAGAGTTTGACTGCCTCTTTTTTTTTTTTTTTTTTTTTTCTGAAATAGATAACTATATTAAATTAAGGGTTATGAATAAAAGCTAGTTAAATAGGCTGGCTACAAAGATAAGACAAATTTGAGAAGCAACAGAGACAAAGAATATATCAAAGCCTGATTTCCCACAAGATGGAAGTTTGTAATATTTTTGCAAATCCATGAGATTTGCAAATATATGAGGGATCATGGTATCAGTGACTTGATTTCACAGAGCTTGCCAGGACTTAGTCTGTCTGCATCAGAAAACTGCCACAAGAGTGAGCATGCCTACACTGCCACTTGGAAAACAAACATTTTCAGTCTTCCCTGACAGTGGCAACACTCTAGATAAAAGCATTAGAATCCAGTTAGTGCTTTAACAATGATTTATTTAATTTTTTTCAGATTATGAGAAATAATTAGAAAAAATTAGCCAAAAGAGCACATGTACATGTAAAGTGCCAGGAGAAGGCTGTTGAAGGTAGGCTGGTTGTGGGAAAATATCACGTACTGGACACAAAGATCACTGAGCTACAAACAAACAAAGCAGAAAGACACAATTGCTTATTTATTAAGCAATGGTCTGCCTCCCTTACTTGCAGTGCATAGTACCTCACTACAGTCTCACTGGGACCATTACCAGAGCAAATTACTGTTCAACATGAATAAATGTGGACAAGTCTGGGCCTAAGCTTTTAAGAGGTTGGGGGATTTTTTAACATTTTAATGTGTTTTAAATTGTTTTTATTATTATGCACAGCTACATTATAGGGGCAATTCTCTATAGATGAGTCTGAGCCGAGCTCTCTGTTGAAAGGTCAAGGCTTGTAAGTGTTACTAATTAGGGGCACAGGCACAGAGTGAGTTGTGTTTCCTTAGATAAGGAAAAGGAAAGAGACTTAGCTGTTGTTTAACATTACATGAAATCACTTCTGCTTCTCCATGGCCAGAGTTTAGAAATATCATGTAACAGATGCCCTAGTTTTTAAGCTGCTTTCTGCCCTACCCAATAGGTTCAAAATCACAAAAAAAAAAAAAAAAAGGCAGGTACTAGGCTATTTCAAACTTCAGAAGAAAGCTTATCTATCACAAAGGTTTTGTCGGTTTCCAAAGAAGAGAGGCTAATATGAGATTTCTCTGTCAGAATCCAGTTCAATGAATAAAATGTCAGTGAGGAGGAGGATGTGATGAGAATGCACTGGGTACAGAGAAAGCAGGAGGTGATATACAAAAGCTGAAAAGTCTATTTTGTGGGGTCAGAGAGGTGACAGTTGAAACCACCGAATCAAAATGATCTTTTCAGGTTGCAATTCTCATCAGGATGAGGGATGCTCTCTTTTAAAGAAAAAAATATTGCAACTATTAAATAGTATAGCTGGTATGCAAGTTTAACTGGAAATGAGAACAAAAATTCACCACTGTTAGCGCTAACCTTTCCTTACAATAGCAGAAGTCAGTGTGAATATGTGGAACTCAGGAACTTATGACCTCTGATGACCATACACAGTCTAGTTAGATGAAAGGTAATGCCTACTACTCAACATGTTACATTTGGTATAGGCTCACAGCTTGACCTTATACCACTTTCTAGTTCAGCTACTAACAAAGTGGAAGATAAGCTTATTAAAATGGCAATATTAAAAAAAACTTATTAGAGGATGATAGTTGACTGTTTCCTTCCAAATTACAAGTTAATGTAAGAGGTTGAGACTCACTTCTAAGAAAAACACTCAGTCTGGGTCCCTGTTACTGAGGTGATAGAGACTGATAATTTACAGAAATGAGTGAAGAGATTATACTCCTTACAGCTTTAGATTGCTTTATCTAAATTAATAAAAGCTGAATAAAAGCCATCAAGTCCAGCTTTACAGTCTCACACTTAGCTTTGCCATTAGTGTCATTTCTCCCAAGGGTCTCTTTGTACTTCACATGTTTATGGACAAGGCATAAATGACCCTATATGCCTCATCTGTGTTCAGTGAGCATTTCTGTCTCTTTCTCCTCCTCTGCCCTCCATCAAAATTTTTTACTGTGACTACACTATGGTCATACCAGAAATACAGTCATACTTTAAAATGCTAAACTGAAGGCCTACCAACTAATCTGGAAAACCTTATTCACGCAAAGAGGCTCGGTGTGAAACACGGGTACTGCAGCTGATGAGGCTACTGCACCTGCATGTGTAAGTGGCACAAGGGCCTCTTGCAGACAGATCCCTCACAGTTTCCACTTAGCTTTTCCTTTTTGCTGCTCAGCATGCAGTTAGTTTATGAGAAATAGGGGGTGTGCATGATGAAGGTATATACAGATTGTGTGAAATAATAAACCTCTCACCTCCACTCGAGTCACGGAGAGGCACTGCTCCTGTCGTGAAGCTCTGGATTCAGCATCGAATTCTAACCTAGAGATTCTTACTTAACCCAAGATGGGGTCACCAGGCTGCCTGAGGAACACAGGTAACACTGGAATACATATTAGCATCACCTCTGAGAAGATCTTCTGTTCTAAAGGTTGGATTTATTTTGTCATTGTGACTTGAAAGATCAAATAATCAATAAGAGATGTCAAATGGATGTTTCCTAATTATATTAAAATGCCCATTCTAGCATTGTACTTAGGTCTTTAAAACTTACAATGAAGATTTCCTGTAAGGTAACAGGGAAAAACATGCTTTTCAAGTATATAGATTTGCTGTCCATGAAAACTGATAACAGAGTGACTAGTAAGAACCTGAAATTCAGGAGAAACTGAGCTTGGCTGCTCCCAGTCACAATTCTGCTTAGGGACAGAAATTGGTCTTCAAAATGCTGTCTACTCATCTGGTCACCAGCTTGTCTGTGGCATTTACTTTTATCTACTTCATGTTGCTTGATGGGTTTATGATGTGGACAGCCATGCACTAAAGAGTAAAACATGCTTATCAAAATTAATTTGCACTGTGACCTATGCCAGGATTAAACTGAGGTCTCCAAAGGTGAGAGTGTATCAATCAACTGCACCTTATAACCACCCTGTCAGCCACAGAACACGTATCGAATACAATTAATTGCCAAATCACCTTACACACACAATATAACTAAACATTGTTTATTGATTTACGTTTTTTTCATTGAAAAGGAGAAAAAAAAAGACAAATTCTTTTGGTGTCAAAATTTCAATGTGTTTGTCTCACATATAGATTATAGATGTTATTGACACTAAAATAAAATCTTGCAACCTATAAATATTAGGCTTTCTCTTTTCCACAAAAGAAAAGAAATTTCAGTATAAGGAAGTGTGTATTTAGATAGGTATATGCAGTAGATTCTAAAATTATCTTCTCTGGACACTTATTCCAGATTTCAGAGAGCTTATTCATTTTAAATTATAACTTGTAAGAGTTTTTTCAATTTAAACTAAACTAAAATTAAAAGCACTCATGTTAACACATGCAGTGTTAAAATACCTGTCTGCACTAAAGGAGGCCTTTCAGGCAGAATAAAGTGGCTTAACTAAGAGTTATTTAATTATAAAAAGAAAACTTCAGGGGAAAAAAGCAATACAAAAACATATTTTAAAACAGTCTGATGTTCCCTTCCATACTATAAATGTGTGTCAACATCATTATGTAAATTGGTCTATCAATTTATTGAAAATTCAGCAGTATCAGAAAAATGCCAGAAAGAGGTAAAGTCTCAGCACCAAACTTACAAAACTTCTTGTCACACTCCATGTTATGTTTAGAGGCATCAAGAAGTACTGCAAAATTTTATGAAAAATGTGACCTTGCCTAAACAAGTTTAAGAAAAAAAAATAAATTAAAGCACCATCAGAATATCCAAGGCAGTAACAAAAATCAGAACGGGTTTGCAGAAAGTAAGACTTAGGAACATTATTTCTTATTCATTTAAATAGATGTATAAGAGGCATTAAGACAACTCAATGAGGTAAGAGAAGCAGTGATATCTCTCTCTTATAGTTATCAGAAAGATATGACTACATAGACAGGAGAAATGAAAACTGAATGACAAAACCAAGAGAAACATAATTATTATAAGCAGATCCCATTAGGTGAGATTATATAAAATATCTAGAGAAAATAATGTGGTATTACTATATTAAAAAATATTCTCAATACTAATATGTTTTCAAAAAGGCCAAAATCTAATTTGTATGAGATTGGTCAGGAGCATTGTCCTAATTGTATCATGTGTGGGAATTAAATGCATGGCGTCTTCACATTTTTTTCCATCCTGTTCTACAATTCTATTGTGGAAACATTTCTCCTTCCATTTTGCACCGTATGATTATTCTCCTTCTGGACTTGCTGGGGAAAGGAGCTATTAATGTCACACTCGGGGACCTGCTTTAGTGGCAAAATGGTGGTGTTATGTTAATGGCTGAACTCAATTACCTTTTACAAAATTAATGATTCCATGATTTTTCCACAGCTTGGAAAAACTATCCTTACGAAGAATAAATATTTTGTTCAAAACCAAAAAATCTATCCGCAAATTAGGGATCTTAATATTTTTCTAATTGTTTAGGATTTTGTTCAATGAAAACTTTCATACAGTCAGGACAGCTCACTGTTTGTGTGGACTTCAGTAATTAAATTTTTTCTCTTTTTTTTTCTAAAATTTAAAATACTTTGATGAGGCACAATTTTGCTTGATGTGTTTTAGATTCATTGCTCATGCACTAATTCTGCAGAAGCTGTACAAATACCCTGAAGTTGAGAAACACACTCAAGTCTCTGACTTCAATGCAAATTAAGTATATTTTTGGATGGGTACTGTATAAAATAGGTTACCATTGTGAATATTTGGAATTCAAAACTCACTTCCAATCTTTGTCCCACGGAATTAGCATAACATTTATTGCTCCAGTGAATATATCCTTTATATTCTGTAGAATATTCATAGAAATTAAATGGAAAAGAGGTACAATCAGCTTCATTAAAAATTCAAATTAATGTTTTCCATTTTTGGCAGCATTCCTTACACATCATTAAAAACCAAAACAATTATTCCATGAGAAATGCAAGTATAAACAAACAAACAAACGTCATCCTGCAACCTGCCATTGACTCTGTCCTGCTCTGCTTCTTGTGCTCACCAAAACCCCTCTCCACCCTCCCCAAGGCAGGCCCCTGCTCCCATCCTCCCTTCTCTTCCTCAAGGAGGAAGATTCCCTGATAAGAGGCAGAGGTATCACCAGCTTGTGACATGCTCCTTGGAGCAGCAGGAATCACATCGTTTTGGGACTCTCTGCTCCCGAGGAATTTGGTTGATATTGACCAGCTCATTACCAGCTTTCAGGAGCAGGAAAAAAGGTGGAGGCAGGCAGGATGATTGCATGAAACATGGTAATACCAAAAAGAGTCACAACCTATGCCTCCCACCAAACCCCTTCACACTAAGTGTGGGTCCTCTCTGGGTATTCTCTCATGCTCTGAATATTAAATAAATGCAGGATCTGTGCAGCAGGAGGGACCAGAAGCAAAGGAGGTGCCCATGGGAACCAAAGCAGATGCAACATGGGTCTACTGCCAAAACACACCTGTGCAGGGCAACATTTAACCCTCAATACCTCATTTACGATTTTAGGGAGTTGAGGTGGGAAACAAGGACCAAGAAGAGGCGAGACTGGTTCTGAATCTTATTGTCCAGTTGTTTCAAGATCAAGCATGTACTCGAGGCTTCACTTATATTTGCTCAATATTTTCACAGTGTATCTATCTATTGTGTAAAGTATTTTTAGAAGAGTCTAGTAATTATTGAGTCAAGCAAAAGATAATCTTCCTTTAGCCTACTTCTGCATTTACTTCCATCTATACACTTAGAAAGGAAGAATAGGCTATCTATTGAAACACACACAAAATCAAATAAAACATAGGAAGGTGAAACCACATCTAGAAGAAGGCTGTGCCCCTTGACATTTCAGTGCTCAGTAAAGTCACTACAATGGACAGGAAAGATTGGAACCATGACCAGATATAGTGGTTTAAACCGGGCTGAGTGCCAGGGGCCCACTACAGCCACTCTCTCACTCCCCCTTGCCCAGCTATAGAGGAGAGAGAGAATATAACGAGAGGTTTCGTTATTCATGATAAGGACCACAACAGATTCTTACAGGCAAAACAAGACTCCATGTGGGAATAATAGTCAAGTTTATCACTAACAAGATCAGATCTGAAGAGTGAGAGACAATAAAAGACACCTTTTACCCCCCACCCCCTCCTTTTTACATCCAACCTGCTCTCCCGCAGCGGTCAAGGGAAAAGGCGAGGTGGGGGGGAGGTGTTGCTGTGGTCAGCTGCTGTTCTCAGCCACTGCTTGGGGAGAAGAGTCCTTCCAACTGCATTCCATGGGGTCCCATCCCTCACAGGATACAGTTCCTCTCACAAACTGCTCAAGTGGGAGTCCATCCCATGGACAGCAGCCCTTCACCACACATGGCTGACATTCCACAGGGTGCAGTCCCTCAGGCACAGGCTGCTCTTGTGTGGGCTCCATGAGCCACGAGTCCTAACAGGAGAATCCTACTCCTCTCCCCATGGGCTACAGTCCCCTGCCAGGACCTGGCTCTACCATGGGTCTCCCACAGGCTACAGCCTTCCCCCAGCATCCACCTGCTCCAGCGTGGCTCCTCCATGGGCTACAGGTGGATCTCTGCCCTCCTGTGGTCCTCCATGGGCTGCAGGGGCACAGCTGCTTCACCATGGTCTTCCCCATGGGCTGCAGCTGGATCTCAGCTCTGGCGCCGGGAGCATCTCCTCCCCCTCCTTCTCCACTGACCTTGGTGTCTGCGTTGTTATTTACAAGTTCTCACTCTGCTCCTCTCTGGCAGCCATCTTCGTCTCCTTCAAACTGGGGTTTCTTTTTCCTTCTTAAATACGTTATCACAGAGGTGTTCCTTCAACTGCTGATTGGCCTGGCCTTGGTCAGCAGCGGGCCCAGACTGGAGCTGGCTGGCACTGGCTCTGCTGGACATGGGGAAACTTCCAGCAGCTTCTCAAAGAAGCCTCCCCCTCAGCCCCCCCCACAACTACCAAAACCTGGCCACAAAAAACCCCAATACAAGATGTTTATATCATCTTGCTGAATTTTTCACAATAGGCTTTTATGGAACAGAGAAGTCCAGTCTTGAGTCCCTTTAAATCACGCTGGGTGCTCAGAAGAGGTAAGATCAACTGCTTCTGTATATGCCCTTCCTCTGGTTTTATACCAGCAAAAGCAAGAATTATTTAGGAAACCATTATCTTGATGCATTCCAAAAGCATTCCAAAGCAAGATGTATTTACTTGATTTGTTGGTTAATAGTCTTTATTTATTGCCTGAAGGAAACATGGTAGTTGATATGTCAAGAAGATAAGCTGGGAAGAATTTTTTTTTTTTGTAAAACGGTGCTTCCTCTAGTAGCTTGTCCCATTTTTGCATTAGCTGCAGGTACTTCCTCCAGATACATCAGCAACCCAAGGAAATGTAAGCCTATAGTGTCCCTGGAGGTAACAAAACAACATTTTCTAATGGGTAAACTTGCACTTTCCTGAGGGTTAGAGGA
>VXBA01002734.1:0-30554 GCA_013399895.1 Serilophus lunatus
TTCAGTGATGGCGACTACGTCATGTTTGTGTTGTTGTACCATGACTTCCAACTCTTCTTGTTTGTTACCCATGCTGCGTGCATTAGTATACATGCACCTCAGCTGGGCTACTGATTTCACCCCCAACTCAGACTGACCATCCTTAGGCCTGTTTCCCGTCAGCCCAGCTACACCCCCTTCCCCCTTCAAGCCTAGTTAAAGCCCTCCCAATGAGTTCTGCCAGTTCAGGGGTCTGCCTTGCTATCTAATGTAAGATGTACATAAGTACATTTAACGTGTTACAGTAGCTGTTCTGAAGACAGCCCAAGTTTGCCGGAAGCAGCATCAGATTTAGAGCAACGCTCTCCGTTCTCTTCCCTCCTGCGTACAGAGAAGTCCCCTGGAGATGCAGGGGTCACAGGGCTTTGTGCGGCAGCCTGCAACTCCCACAGCAACCCCCAGGAAGCATTTCAGAACCCTCTTTATCTTAATAAACAGAGTAAAATGCCACTAGCTTGAGTACTTATTTGATCTGAGGGCTACCGCCAAGCTCAAATCACTCCCGCCGAAGGTTACGGGAATGCTTGCTGAATGTTGCCACACTGTATATTTGATCTCCCGTTTCTCCAGAGTCCCTCATGCTGAGAGGCTCAACAAAGCTTAAATAGATACTGTAGCCCTTCAGCTCCAAGGCTGATGGATTGCTGCTCCAGGGCGAATGTGCTTCGCGCGGCAGTTTGCCTTAGCACAGGGATAGTAAGTAACCTGAGCAGCAATTGTTTCTGAGGTCTGATTTCCGGTTCATTTAAGTCAGTTTAAAGACTCATTATATTTGACTGTTTTTGGATAACCCTTCAAGCGTGGACATGTTCTCACATGCTTTAAACAGCATTTCAAGCTAACAGCTTATGGGAACACATACCTGGTACTAGCAGCACGCTAGGCCAAGGGCTGAACGTCGACAACGTGCCCTGTTGGCACAGCTCCTGGGAAAGAGAGAGCTCATCGCACCCTGTGAGTCAGATCCGTCACTCCAGCAGCAGATGCAAAACATTACCCACCAGACGCAATTCAAACAGCCGGGTTTGATTCCGGTGGCCAAATGTTGAGTCTTGCTCCTCCTATGCTGTCACAGCAAGTGACACCGTGTGCCTGTTAAGATACCTGTACATGCTTTGGACACTGCAGTGGGGTGCGATAAGCTACTGGCAGATAACATATACTAATGCTGCTCTTCCTTTAAAATTACTGTTCATTTGCGGGGGGGAGGGGGGAATTGTGTGAGTTCTTTTCTGCTCAGAAAGCCCATTTTGAGCAATATAGCAGCCTTCTTCTAGAGAACAGAGCACATGCTAATAGTTCATTCACACCCACAAGTCAGGTTAAAGGGCATGTAAGGTTGGGCTTCTAATGGGAGAGTTAATTTAAGACTGACAGTCCACTGCCTAAACCTATCTTCTCTCACACCAACCTCCATGGGCAGCATCTCTGCTTTTCTTAATTTTGTTCACTAGCATTCCCTTGGTCTTTGGAAACTCCCTGGAGAGACAGTTATCCTAAGAAATGGCAAGCAAAGGCTCTGAGTCATTCCCATTGGCCTGAGCTCTTGTCTCTGTTGTTAACTGGTGTTCCAACACAACTCTGAATGCTTGCAGCAGTGTGTAATGAGTAATTTGATCTCTGGTTTTAAATCACAGTAAAAAACCTATCGTGGCTTTTGTACTTCACTGTCACCACCCTCTACCACTATCCCAGGTAGGAGGTTGTAGCAAGGTGGGAGTCAGCCTCTTTTCCCAGGTAACAAGTCACAGGACCACAGGAAATGGCATTAAGTTGTGCTGGGGATGGTCGATTCAATTCTTCACTGAAAGGGTGGTCAGGCATTGGAATAGGCTGCTCAAAGAAGCAGTGAAACCACCACCCCTGGGAGTGTTCAAAAGGTACATGGATGTGGCACTTGGGGATATGGTTTGGTGGTAAACATGGTGGTGTTATGTTAATGGTTGGATTTGATGGTTTTACAGGTCTTCTCCAATCTACAAAATTCTCTGTGAATCACCAGATGCTGTCATTTTACTTTCGATTTTTTGTTAACAGAAGAGATATTAATCAAATAATCTTGTTTGCTGGTTTTGTCCATAATTTATTTTGAGCTTGTTGTAGTAGTATTATTGTCAATATATTTACATTTAAAAAATGGAATAAAGGAAAGGATGATTATGGAAAGGATGGAAAGGATGCATAACTCAACAGTGCTTGTTACAGGTAACATGCTGTGGTAACATTTGTGTGAGGGCTAAAATCTGATCATCTTTTTTGCCCTTCTTGCAGCATGCCTTTTCTACTAATTTCCTGCAAATATTTGTAATTATTGTTTTCTTGGTATAAATGTTGTCAGAAAGAAAATATCAAAGTCTTGAATCATGAAAAATTGCTCCTCAATTTTAAATTCTCTCCAAGTATTCAGCACCGATTATTTGCATTTCCATGCAACCAGCTAAAAAACCCTCACCAATATGACTTATTTGAGCCATGATAACAAATCAGCACACTTCAATGATGACTACCAGAAAAATGATGAAAACTGCTCACAACAAGAAATTTGTGCTTTCTAAATGGAAAATAGTTCACTAATCAGGGATGGTTGAGGATCCTGGACAATGGATGCTTCAGTATGTCACAGTCTACTATACAGAGTCCACAAGGTGAGAAAGGCTATATCAGGGACACTCATCGTGTGTGATTTATGAAACATGACTGCTTTAGGCAATAAAGTCTATTGGCTATTCCTGTGTCATGCCTTCATTAACATGTGCTTTCCCAGGGTATTTTTGTGTATTGTGCACACA
The DNA here is from genome assembly GCA_013399895.1 of Serilophus lunatus. Taxonomy (NCBI): domain Eukaryota; kingdom Metazoa; phylum Chordata; class Aves; order Passeriformes; family Eurylaimidae; genus Serilophus; species Serilophus lunatus. The sequence goes on from VXBA01002734.1 coordinate 2,829, forward strand.
AACGTACAAAAAAATATTATATGAAATCACTTTTCAGTAATTAGAAAGGGATATGTTCCCACAAGCCAGTCGTGGGGCATTATTCCCTCCCGTTTCGTGTGGAGGTAACGCGATTCCTGTTGCTTCTTCTACCAGAAGCCAACTGATCCTGCAGATCCTCTCCCACGCATGCCCCTCCTGCAAGGCCACAATGAGTCACTCAGATCACCAGCTTCTCAATGCTTAGAGTACTTGTTTCATCTTCTTCATTTGAACCAAAATACCCAGGGAGGTCGATCATCTGCTGCTCTGCCTCTGTTAAGCCAAAAGTAGTATTATCATAGAAGGCAAACTCTGGGTCCAAGGGGAAGCTCTGGCACTTGTCCCTTCGGTACTGGGCAGGACTTACACTTAGGCCTCTCTGGGAGTTATCTTTGCCATTTGAGGCTGTTTCTTTCCGCCACATGCCTCTGGAGTTAGGTGAAGGGCCTCTCTTACTTCGGCTGGGCTCAGGCTTTTCAGCTGCCTTCTCCAGACCAGCAGGCTGGCGGTCAGTGATCAGGTCCAGCTTCCTCACTGAGGGACCTGCCCTGTGGTGGAACTTTGTGCCATGGCCCTGTGGTTCACACTCCAGCACAGTGCTGTGGGACTGATCCAGCTTTTCACAAGCTGGATTCGCGTTTCTTGATTTTGGCCGTGTTCTGTCCTCCAGACTCTGGTCCCATGTCCTGGTCCTAGAATTGTAGAGAGGAGTCTGTCGGGGTGTGAGAGTGGACATACTTCTCTCTCTGAAAGGCCTGGCCTTTTTAGTTTCATGGAAACTGGCTGTTCTTCTAAACTGAGAGTTTCTGTGAGAGCTCCTCTCGGGCAAGTCTACCCTGTTATCCTGGTGCTTGAAATGAGCTCTCCTTACCAGGGTTTGGGTAGGGCTCGTTGCAGGATTGGCCTGTGAGAATGGAAAATCCAGCCTGGGGTGAGAGCTTTCCCTCTGGAATTTGGGCTGACTGGCTGGCTGGTCCAGAAATGGAGATTTGATCCGAAATTTGTTTGCTGCTGCCTCCTCTTGGTTTTCCCCGCTCAGAGGAAGCATTGTGGTGGCACCAACAACCGTGTCCGTGAGGGGATTCTGAGAGACGTGGTACACTTTAGTGGTTTCCGTCAGGCCTTTCTTCTTCATCTCTTTCAGCTGTTGCTGTGCCAGGCGGTAGCTGAAAATTGGAGGGATTATTTTTTGGGCATTTGGTTGAAAGTTTTCACTTGCAGAGGCGTCATCTTCTTGTGCAAATTGGAGGCTTCGCCTGTAGGTCAGAGGAATATTAACAGGGGCATCCCCTCCTTCAGCAAAGCTGTCCCTCTGCTTGTTGCCTTGGCAGATGTTCTCCTCGTCAGAGTTTTTCCGGAAGCCGGGGGAATGGACCGAGTTTCGTCGGACAGCAGCGCTGCATTTCTGAGCTCTGCAGAGCTTCCTCCAGAGAGTGATGAGAACGGTAGCAAAGATGATGAACAGGCATATGGAGATACCTGTGATGGTAACTATGTTATTTGCTTTCTGGTCCTCTCCTGGCTGGACAGAAGGTGGGGGGAGAGGCTTGACAGCTGTAAAAAAAAGCACAAAAAATCTGTCAGAGTTGCACTGGCATCAGCATTTTGGTATTTAAGGATGGATATTTTACTGCAAATTAAAAATAAGCAATTAACACAGTATAGGAACTTGTCTGCCACTATAATTTGCTCAGTGGAGATGACTTACTAGTAATGACTTCAAACTGGCAGAAACAGATCTAGTTACTTTAAACAAAGCTGCCCACAGACCTTTTAAAGGTAATCATTACTTTTTGCCATTTTGCCATTTTTATAAGGCATTCCTAAATATGTGTAAAATGAGATGACTGTATTTTCCCTTCTTTATGAAATACATTAAGATTCCTTGGTGAAAAGTGCCATAGAAGTGGTAAAAATAATTCAACTAAGGCTAGTACTTCAGGTATTATTTTTAGGAGAGCTTAAGTAGGCGTGCAAATTGGAGTGAGTTTGAAGAGCAGAAAGCTAAGCACTAGCACAGGCAGTGTAACTTTTCTAAGCAGTCTTCTGAGAGTGCTTCTTCCACCACTGTCCGGTGCCACAGCCGCAGAGGCCAAAACCTTAACATGTCACAGGAGGCTCTCAACTGAAAAGGCCATTGCTTTGGTGTCCACAGCATTCTAGGATTGACACTCTTCTGTTGTGGATTGGAGATGGAACTTCAAAAAGGGAAGAACACTCTGCAAACCTTTCTTCACTAGAGAGGGTAGCCAGCCACTGGAACAGGCTTCTAAGGGAAACCGTCGTGGCACTAAGCTTGTCAGAGTTCAAGGACCATCTAGACAACGCTCTTAGTCACATGGTTTATCTTTAGGTAGTCCTGTGAGGAGCAGGGAATTGGACTCAAAGATCCCTAAGGGTCATTTCCAATTTAAGATATTCTATGATTCTAACCTGTAATGTAAACATCTCAGAGTTGTCCACAGCCCTATTCAAATCTCTCACCTGCTCATTGCACCACATTACAGATGGCTGAACCAATGAGAGATTAATGATTCTTTTTTGAATGCAGTCTCTAGCATTTCAGAGGCAGCCTTAAGCAAAATACAGTATGGTTGAAAAAGAATTAATTGGTCCAGCAGCTAATTTTAGTAACTGTTAGCACTCCTCAATTTCTTGTGGTCAGACATCAGCTCCGTAAAGCCATGAAAATGTTGTTGGAGGGCAAGACTGGTCAGTTGTACTTGACAACAGCTGGCCATGAAGCTGTGAGCTCAAACTGAACCATTGAACAGCTCTGCCACAGTCTCTCTCTCTTTATCCAGAATGCAGAGCCTTCCACCAGAGTGATGGACAGTCAGTTGTAAAGTTTGGCAGGTGCTCCTGCCTGCACCACAGTGACTGTCCCAGGCATAGGAAAGGCAACTGCAGAATAACAAGAAGTGGACACCATGTACTTCCCATAGTTCAAGAGAATACTCTGTCAAAAGCAAGCTGGTAGTGCAGATGTTTTGTGTGCAGGATGAATAAGTGCACTGAAGAACACAGGCCAGAGGGTCTCAGAGAGCTAAAAAGAGATGTGCAGGGTGCTGGGTTGGGCAGGAGGTCCATTTCTTTGATTCAGGTACCTGACAGCCCCAAGCCCTTTAAAAAATCATATCTTTGGGTTAACTTTTATCTTTGTATCACTCTGAGAGTTTGAAGCTAGCTAAAAGAACAAGACCATTACCAGCTGGATCTTTTAGAAGGATTTCCAAAACTTGTGTTCAGCCCAATGCAACCACAACAGAGCCCAGAGCACTGCTCTTCTAGAGGCCGAAGCAGGGAGTGAACAAGCTGACCTCAGGGAAGAAGGCAGGAACACCATTCTCTCTATTCAGTACCACTGCAGCAGAGCAATTAATTAATTTCTTATCCTTCTCTCAGTCCTGTTGCTCAGGTTGTTTTCCAAACATCTGTTCTCTCTTTGTAATGCACACTGCTGCACCACTTGGAGTAGACATCTAACACCTTAGCAAACGGCAAGGTTTGAAACAGGACTTCAGCACTGTGACTCGCTTTTCTCGGCATCTCATCTTCCCCTGCCCCTACACTGCTGGTCTCTCTCATTCAGCCATTTGCTCCATCTGGTGGACTAATGACTGCAGAGTTATGCTGAAAACAAAGCTTGTCTGCTTTGGAAAGCTCCAGACAGCTAGAGTTGGAAGGGTGACACTCACAGCTTGATATCAGGCAGTGGATGAACACTGTGAAGTCACAGTGTCAAGTCGCTTCTCAGGCAACCTTAGACTCGATAGCATGAAAACATGCAGATCATTCTTTAAAGGAAGCTGCCTGACACAGGAGTAGAAGGATTAGAAACCATGTGCAAGAGAGAAGCAAGGTATTTCCTCCAGATGATCCCACAGCAGTGGGTGCAGATGCAGGCCTCCTGCGCATCTGATTTTTATATATATAAACACTCTGATTAACCCAGAGACCTCACTGGAATTCAAGGATTGTCCAGACCCACTGAGTGCTGTTACACTGTAACCCCAAGCAGATTGCCACAGGCGTGTGCATCACATATGCACAGGATGGTTGACCTCTCTGGAAAACCATCACGCACCTTATATAATTGCACACCTGCATGAGAAGGGTGACACCTCCAAGAAGGATCAGAGAGGCCTATCACTTCCACTTGTGTAAAGCAAGGTGCATACACAAATCATGTGTCCAGCACATGCTTTGCATGCATGGACCCCCTCAGGGGAGCTCTGTGCACCAGGACTGCTCTCTGAGCTCCAGAGAAGGGGAGTGAAACTGGCTGGCAAGAAGCCAAATCAAATGATGTTGTCACAGATGCACCTCTCCAGCAGGTAACAGAAGGCATGGAATAGCACAGCTCAACATCAGCTTCAGAAAAACACTAACCACTCCACTGTATTTTGCCGGTGGCATTACTGTCCACAGCAGTCTGGGAGAGTTTGCCACAGGGAAGACAGCCAGCCCTAGAGCAGTTTTAGTCTGGGTCCCAAAACATCTGAGTTGTTCCTCTCTGGCTAGACTCACAACTTTACGAAATAAGCAAACCCACATGGCCAGCATTTTCAAGTCATTAAAAACATCAGACCTGTTAAAACATTCCAAGTACTGCACAAACACTGACAAAATGCAATACCTGGCTTGATGGAATATAATTTTTAATATTTTCCCTTCACTACAATACATTTCTTACAGTGCTCCACAATGCGTTTCAGTTTTGTCTGTATACTTCTAAGGCCTTCATCTGCAGACAACTTGAAGCTGCTTCAAGCTAACACTGCCATTAAAAAGGTAGTCATACCGTCTTCCTCCTCCACCTACACATTCTCTCCCTCTGCTGTCCTTCCCTTCTCAGTGGCACAAGCATTGCATTGCCCATGGAATAAACAATTTCCCCACATCCCCACATAGCCCATTTTTTAGCTGGCTCCATTCCAGTTCTCCACATTGCCCTTTTGGAAGCAGAAGAAAGTACATGCAAGCAACTAAAGCAAGGGGTAAGGCATTGCTCACTATGTAATAGTTGTTAAATTACAGCCTGTGAGCCTAGGAGCCTGGACAACTATGGTGATGGCACAGCCTCATCCAGCCTCACTGGAGGCCACGGGGCTGCTGTAACCCCCCTCTCATCTTACAGAAGGCTCAGACCTCTTGTTTCTGCACTCACCTGTCACTCACCAACAGCAGCCAGCCTACCCTATTATGGGCCAACAGCAGTAGCAGGCTGGTGTAGGGGGAGATCTGGCACTGCCACCTCAAAAACCTCACAGAACAGGAGCCTCAACCTGCAGATCCCAGATGGAACCAGCACTCTTTTTAATAAATTCAATTTTTTAATAGATTTCCACTGCCTGGAGCGGCTTTCACTACCGAACATGTTCTGCTAGCCCCAAGATCTCTCTTTCAGCACTTTTCCACTCCCTGGCCATGCTGAAGACTTTAAACTTCTTCCACAGCATTCAGAAATCTTATGCCTTGGAGCCCAATCTCCAGCTGTCCCACAAATGCATGGAGGCACCCGCCGTACTCCATCAACCACAGGAATGTGACAGCCCCCCGAATCAGTATGGCTGAAGGGGGGATCAGATGTTTCCATTTTACATAGTCCTTCTAATAACAGGCCCTTTGCTTTTGCCAGGGCAGTCACGCAACCAGAGGGAAAAAGACAGCAGAGCTACTTACACACACACTCCTCCAGCGAACACAGGGAAGTCTCCCTCGGTGATCCAGCGCAGCTTGGTTTTGCCGAGGAGGTGAGGCACTCTCGGAAGCGCTCCCGGATGCCGTCCCCGCAGGTGACACTGCAAGGGCTCCAGGGCTGCCATGGGCTCCACGTTTCTACAAATACACAAGTTCACAGCAATGAATAATGTGTCTGCCTCCTTACCCTTAAAGACACAGCCATTTGTCTTCCATTTTTTATGAAAAACAGCAATAAATAATGCAAACAGCAAGAACAAAAAAGAAAGCGGCATCCAGGGACCTGTTCCCATCAGTCTGGGCGAAAGCTTCCACTTGTTTTAATTTTTTCACCCCAGTGCCAGTCTGCAACACAGTAGTCAGTCAACTGGCAGGCAGGTTCTGCCTGGAAAAATAGCAAAAGGAAATGAATCCACAGACCTTTGGAGTGGGTTGTTAATTTAGATATTAATCCAATTCCGGCCTGACAAACAGGGCATTTACAGCAGGATAACTTCATTGACTTAAGTACAGTTACTGTTGATTTATATGACTGTGGCAGGAGAATAAGCCTACAAGGCCTAATGAAATGGCAATACTGTTTTTTCTCTTTATCTTCTTAGCACACAAACGTGTTATTGAATCATTCATTTGACAGCTGACAGGTCCCTATTGTTTTATTGCTTATGGTTAGGCAATTAACTCAAGATGAAATTTTGCATGTTCATTTATTTATTTCAAGTTGAGGCAGACTCTGGTTCTAATAATACCTCAAACATTATAATTTCTTAATGTGCAATAAAATCCCTCTTCTTCTTAGAAAACATCCTCATCCAGTGTTCAACATCCAAACTTTACAGGAGTGAGAACCCAGAAAGGAGAGAACATTCCTGCCCATATTTGACAGCTGTGACACTGAAGCAGGACCACAACTTTAGATTTCAAACTAAAGCATGAGTTCAGGTGCAATCTTAAAGGGCAAAACCACTGGGGACCTCACTGTGGGTCAGTTGACTTGTTGGTCTAGTTTTGAAATCCAGCATAAAGAAAAACAATAGATTACTTACCTCCATTTCGCTGCTCACAGACAAAGTAGAAAAACAGTTCAATTCAATTTTTAAAAAGCAGATGAGGTTTGTTAAAGTTTGCTCTTTTAAATAATTTATGGTGCTGCTACTTTCAACAAAGGCCATGATTTTTAATTTTATTACTCCTGCTAACATGCCTCTGAGCCTTTGACCAAGGTATGATGTTAAAGGACTAGATAGTGTTGCATGACTAAAAATGTCTTTATGATTTAATGTTATATTGGTTGCTGCATTGTTCATAATGTGTTATTCTTTTTAAATGTCTCTAACAAAAATAAATACAGCTGCATTTCAATAAACATGAAATTTTAACTGCTTTGGACTCTGTCCTACAAATTGTTGTGAGTGTGCCACTACGAGTACCATTAACGTGAGCAGCCTAGCAGAACCAGAGGGCCTGCTCTCCCGTATGCACTGCAGGATGGGGCACTGAGGCTTTGAGCTTATACTTGTGCTGTCAGCCAAGGCTGTGAAGCGTGTGTGGGCACACACTTGATGCACATTCCAGTACATCTGCCTCACCTAATCCACAGTGGAGATGGGCATGACGAGACACCCTGGTGGTAGTGTGGTTTTAAACATACACAACACCAAGTGACCTCCCCAGCTGTTTGCCACTTACTCTACCATAATACTGTGATATTCATGATCCCAGGCTGTATTTCATTTGTGTTCTTCATGCACCTCTCTCCTTTCATCCTTCTGTCTCTGAAGCTGAAAAGCTGCTACAGCCAGAGAGAGGAGCCCAAAGGCAGGCTGAGCTTTCACACCCCTCCAGTTTGCAGCCTCACCAGTTCCCAGTAAAGTGCAAAACAGAGCAAGATGGTGGGTTGTGTCAAGAGAAAAGGGAGTCAGAGGATGCCAAGAAGCGGGGAGCTAAGGAAGTTTGTTGGCGTAAGGAGTCCCACAAAGGCACAGGCCCAGGTCAGTTTGCAAAATGACATCAGTTAGTGAGCAAAGCTATTATTGAGGGAAGCAAGAAAAAATGTTCATAATTATTAGTCAGTCAAGGGTTCATTGATCCCTCCTAAAAAAGACTTCATGGTATCACGGTATCTGGGGATCTCACGACACTTTTCTTCATATCAGTATCAGGAAGGACTCCAGCAGTGTTCCTCATCACTAGCAGAAGGGCTAGCTGGAGAAGAACCTACCTCCTTGTAGACCACTTTGTGTGAGCAGCTTGGTGAATTCCTGCCATAATTTCCAGTGTGTGAACTAACTCATTTCTCTCTCTTCATATTCCCTATTCATTTAAACATCTGTTAATTAGAGTCAGATACAGAGCCAGACTCAGAAAGGTTCTGGTTGCCTCCAGTGCTAACACTGATGACAGTGGAGGGTGCTCGGCAGTCTCAACATTGATGCCTGTGGGTTTCAGCATACAAGAACACCTTAGGATGAGTAATTTTTTTAACATTCACATCAAACCTAAGATGTGCCCATTGCTCTGAGACACTTTTCACTGGCTTGGGCTTCAGCTAAAGGCACAGAGCTCCACAGCAAAAATATTTGGCCTCCATAGCTTTGGGGCTAAGAAATGTGCCTTAAGCAGTAGGAGAGCAAAAAATGCTCCAGTTGCAATGAAAGACGTGAGATTCAACTTGCTATGCAACCTCCCGCAATTACCAGAATGTAAAAGAAAATGAGGCATAGTTTATTCTCCCCCAAGGAAATGAAATGATTAACCTCCATTTTAAGACAAACAGACTGAAAGTGCTGTGGGAAAAACCAGAAGGTACGCACTGCGAACTATGTCTAATAAGCATGAATTTTTTTCACATACAATTGAGGAATCAATTATCAACGTGAAGACATCTAACTGATGAGTTAGTCTGAAATAGCTGACAGTTGGCAGATTTGCCAACATGAAAGACACTTTCAATTAACCGTGTTAATTGTTGCTCCGCATAAATATCTTCCCTCAAATTTCTGTGTTCGTAAGACTTTGCGCGTGCAGTGCTATCCATTGGCACAGTTGGCAAGGGACACTCAGCATCATCCTTCCAGCCTGATGCACGTGATTTTCCTAAGCACTTCATCAAGGCCAGTGATATGGGACAACATCACTAATTATTTACAGGTTCATATAAGTATCTACACTAGCCTGGGGGATTGCAAGGTGTTTTTAGAAGCTGCGATCAGTTTTCATGTCCTGAGAATGGATTTACATACACTGTATTGGTGTTTGGATAAGACTTTGGAAAACACCCTTCTCAGCCTTCCATGGAAATGAAGCCTAGGTGCATGGAAATGATGGCATGTTCCAACAGGTTACTAATTTGGAAAACGAAAGGACAGGGATCTCTTTAAAGGAAGAAAATGTAAACTCCACCTGGGAAAATTACAGTCTTTTCCCCATGAACAGGCACTTTTAGGAATTGCAGAAGCATAGCCTAAATATTATTTTTTCCATACGCTGAGAGCTATCCCAGTGAGTCTGTAACACCTGATTTGCTCCTAATGTGTGGAGATGAAGCATATACTGACACAGGAGAAGTGGATGGGGTACAAACCAGCCCTGGCACACCTGGATCCCCTGCATTTGCCCGTTTCTAAATAAATGCAAGCCATGTACAGATTAAGGCTGTTTCCCAGAGCTTTGTACAGACAAGCAGGTCTGATTCATACAGTTTTATTCAGAGAGGAAAAATGTGATGGAAGTTTTATATCCCTGCCTGACCCCTAAATATTCCACTTACTCCTCTCCTCCCTTACAGACCACTTTTCCCTTCCGAAGATCTTCCCCTGCCTTCCTCTTTCCCTTTGCTGGCAACAGCTGCATTTCTTCCGCCCTGCTGACATACTGATAGATTCTTTGACAGCTACCAAAAGTCAGATGAATAAAATTCATCTCTGCTGTAGGCAAGTGCAAGAGATTTCACTGGGAGTCACACCAAAGTTGAAACGGGTCTCTGGAGTGTAACTAAGAACTGGGAAAAAAAGTTAATTAAGAGCAGAAATATGAAGAAAAAATATGCCTTTTCCTATGCTTTAGTGTTGCTGATTAATTTTACAAGTCTCATTCTGAATGTTTCAAGTGAAATACAGGTTAGGACAAGGAGTGCAGGAGTCTCCCTGCTGGGGACACTTAAATTCCAGAAGAGCAAGGCACAGGATGCAATTCATTCGGTGCTGGGTAAGATGATCTAACAGTTTCCTACCTCAGACATCCAAATAACCCAGTCAAATACTGGGAAAAAAACCAGCTGCATAACTCTAAGTCACCTGTGTCAAACAGCGAAGAGCTCACAGAGATGAATGAAGTCACTCACATCTCACTGTTAATTTTTTCACAGGTTCTCCAGTTAGAGTCTACAGAAAGCAAAAGTGCTGGCTCACATTTAATGGATGTTTTCCCCACCTTTAATAGATATTTACAGCCTTAGATAGCACATGTTTTTTTGTGACACTCATTCTGAAACTGATGACCTGGGCTAGAAGAGCTGCTGCCACTTGGGAGCTTTCTCCCTCCTACTTCACACACAAGTCAGATTCCTGATCCAAAAGGCTGTACTAAACCTGGCTGGGCTGAGGAGTAAAGAGCAGGACTGACAAAGGATCAGGAATATAGCTGATGTCTGATATATGGAAAATAGATGTGGCAAAATCATCTTCTTTTATCTCATCCTCTGTGGTTTGGATGAAGATAATTTTAATGATTTAGGAACTTTGATGTTTTACAAAACAATATCTCTGCTTCATAACAATAGAGCATATGCTAAATGAAGTAAGAACTGGCTGAGTGACAGATTGGATATGCAACTGTCAACAGAAAACCATCACCAAGTGGGAATGCATTTGGAGAGATTCCAAAGGGAATAGTATAAGGCTCAAGGCTTCCCTAGCTGACATGAAAATAAATACAAAACCATTACTGAGAAAATATGTCACTCCTGTAAGGACAAAAGTAGGTAGCATAGTTGTATGGAGCAATGTAGGGTACTTAGCTAAGTTAGGATAATTCTAACAAAACAGATCATAAATCAGAAAAATGAAAACGTAGGAAGAAGAAATTTAAATTGCACCTGCAGGACAGTAGACTACATACTGACAGGTCATACACAAAAACAGCTCAGGAGAAGTTTATAGGGTAAAAGTTATGGCAAAATCCTCTTATGCAATCAATGGAGTGAAAGCAGAGGGAGGGGTAAGGGGAGAGCTGCTGCTCAAGCAACATCAGTAAGGAGGATGTATAAACACAGCACCCAAAGCTGGTAGCTTGGTCATCAAACAAAAATGAGTGTTTAAAATAACAGAAAGGGAGACAAAGAGAGTCAGTAAACTAATAAAATTCTGAAAAAAATGTGTTACAATTAAAGACTCAATCTTCTCAGTTTATCTCAGAGCACTGATACAATCTGGAAGGACTGAGATGACCTGGATGGGCACATGTCTTCACAAGGGGAAGACAGTGGATAGGAAACAGCTATCAGGAAGCAGCACGGTAAAAGCCAGTCACCAGAGCATGAATCTAGATGAGCTTTAGCCATGAAACTCACAGTTTCCCTTTTTAAAAGAATAAATAAATCAGAGCACAGTATTGAGAGCAATTTCCAGAAAAGTCTGTATTTTGTGGTGTCTTCCATAAAAGACTAGATAACCCAGTCTTCCATAGAAGACCGGGTATGTTGCAGCCAAATGAAAAGACTAGCTGTGGGACTCAACACCCGGGTAACTGAACGACAGGAGCCCAGACCAGGGGATTTATCACCTCTCCTTGCCTTAAATTGAGTTCAGGAAGTCCCAAGCAGAGAATAAGAGAATTGAGGAGAGGTGCCTGTTGTGTAACAGCCCTGTATTTTACACAAACAGCTACCAGGGGTCTGAGTCTATGCAGGCTGCTGCACAGTGCCCTGCAGCAGGGTGAGAAGGCTCAGGAGAGCCCTTTCCAAAGGAGCCAGGAGGCAGATGGCCATGACAGGCAGCGCAGGCTCGCTCTGTCTGTTGTGGCTTCAGGCTGATGTGCCCCTCCCAGAACACCCCACTCTTTTCAAACGCTGCCTGCAGGCTTTGAAGTCTCACAGACACAGGCACGAAGTCAGATGTGCTGTGGTCTAATTAATTTCAGGTTGACATTTTATTTACGACTACATGGTGTGGTTTTGCTTTCATCGGCTTTGTAGATTTGATACTCTTAACTTGGCAGCTATTGACTTATCTCTGTTCTTCAGAGGCATAGCCTGATTCTTTCCACTGTGGTTGTAAGGATGATGCTATTGGGGAACCCAAGGAAACAGAGCAGATTGCAGGAAGCCATTGCTTAATGTGGATCTTGTCGATTAAAACCATTGAATACTGGGCACAGAAACATATCTATATCATACACTAGGTATTTACCTGTCAGAGTAATTATCTAGATCATATTAGTGTAACATACCACCCAAGAAGAGAGGAAGAATTAGAATATTCTCTTCCTTTTTCCTTGAGAATTATCTCCATTAAGAAAATAATATGCTTTCATTTTTAGATAGACTTTTCCATGCCAAAGGAAGAGAGAGAGTGCCAACAGAGAGTGCAGATGGGAAGTTAAGATGAAGAGAGAACTACGTACTGGGTTTGGCATGTGTTGAAAATAGAGGTCATTTTTAGTACAGAGTGTTAATTAAATCACTACACAGTCTTAGAATTTCCAAAAGAGCGCTAAGACCACGTGATGCTAGGAACCTAATTAAGGTAGGCTATGTCTGGACTATGTGCTTTGGAGCATGCTCTACACTCTTGGTCTTCTCACGATGCCACTCAGATACCTGCCCATGAAGTAAAATGACCATTTTTTGGCTAGAGTTCCTACTCTGCCTTTTCAGGGAGAGTGGGGTGGGAGATGAGGAAAACGGTGTAAACCTCAAATCTTTCAACCCAAACTATCTGAAGACTAAACCATTACCTCTAGACACAAGCCTGCTCCAAATGAGAACATTTACGTTCCAGGGTGTAGGCAATACAACCTAACCCAACCCAATCCCAATCCTCTCATGCACATACAGCCCACCTCTCACTGTGTTTGCCTTCCATGTATGAGTGATGAGAAGGATATTTGGTTCATCTGGTTCCTCTGCCATACAACTGTGATTTCTAAACTCTGTCAAACCACGGGCTGCCACCTCTGTCGCTACAGCTGTGTAAGGCATACAGATATAAATAGAATGTATAGAAATGTTTTAAACAGGGCTAAGGAATGGGCTCAAGGTGTGCCTGTACTTAATTCTGATCACTCTTAACCATGATCATTCATACTCCTGGACATGGCTTTGGCTTCTGCCAACGAGCACTTTCCCAGACCATGCATGATCATGATGCAATGGACTATGTGGACCACAGACTGTTCCTAGTTGGCAGCTTGTATGATTCTAATCTTTCTTCTAAGGAAAAGTTTAGCTATATGAATGTGACCCATGATCTGACAGGTGGTCTCTTGGGTCAGAAAATGCACCCTGGTCTGTTGTAAGCAGTTGACACATCTTGAAAGGCTGCTTAAAAAACCTGCAAGCTGTCCAAGTGACACGACTGTCTTTCACTGTAGCCAAATCCTGATTCATCTCACCAAAATTTTTGCATCTAACAGGTAGGGCTCTAAACTTCTACAAAAAAATGGGCTAGAGAAAAAGACACCCAGGTGAAGATTCAGCCTATATATATTCTATACCCATGAATCACCCTTGTGAGATGCCACTCTCAACTGAAAATCTAGACAATGACTTGATGTTGTCCCCTTGGCTTTCAGACACTTAGACGTAGGTAAGACAAATGCTACCTTTAGAGTCTTCAGTGGGCCAGATCAACAGCAGTAGCTTCTTACCTCACTGAGTGGGACAAGTTTCATTTTTAGCCGGATTAGATATAGATGCCCTAAATGGTTTTGGTTGCTACTTAGTGTTAACTTAGTGAAGCCTTAAGCTATGGCACTTGTTACCAAATATCCTTGTGTATTCCTCTGCATAACAATCTATCTTGTTCCTACTTGCATATGACATTACAACTATTTTATCGAGTGTAGGAGACCCAAAAAGTAGCTATGCAATAAGGGACACCACAATCAAATCTATTTATCACTACCCATGTTGTATGAGAAGAGTGCTGATTTTGTCTAAAAAAGGAAACCCATCAATACAAACCCATATTCCTTTGGATCATCATACATTCCGTAACTCTTGTTGGGAAATAGCTTCGGTTTGAGAAATTAAAGAGGTCAAAGCAGTATTTGTTTTTCCCCACATCAAACAAAGTGCAGTTAAATTCTGTCCTGTTGTCTCCTGGGTGAAGGATGTTTTCATACAGCCAAGTTGTTCTTTGACTCGGATGCTTGAGAGCCTCTTTATAGACGACAATTTTTCCACTGATAGAAGTGCATGGTGGAGAGACTACGAAGACCTGAACCAAAGTTCTGCATGTGGCTTCTGCTGCCACAACCAGTCTGCATCCAAATTTGTGGAGGAGATCTACAGGTCCTATGGAGGCAATGATGGAATGTGTTTCTAATGATTTCAGTAACACAGTGATGTATATCTCTTGACCAACCGGTGGGCAGTCAAACTCTATCCACTGAGACCGAGAGAGTGGGATTCCTTTGCTAGTTCTAATACCCAGAGTCTCATCAGAAATTACTCTTCTGAATTCATAAAGGCTACTGGTAAAGATCACATCCAGTGAAATCACAGTCCTGTTCATGGCACACAACTGCTCATTTGTAAAAAGTCCGACCTGAAGGAAGCTTCCACGCACCTCTGAACTCCTGTTCAAGTCAATGTGAAATACAGGCCATTGCACATGGAGGGTGGACATGCTGCTTCTGCTCCACTGAACATCACTGCTGTTGTCATGGGGAGAGACCATTCTGAACAAGAAGTCACCAGCACTCTTGAAATGGAAACACTCAAACTCTACTGTCCCCTGGGACTGATTTGTTGGAAGCTGTTTTCTTGCAATTATCTCATTGGTGCTGGCATCCAGCAAAAGGATGGACAGATGCTCTGCTGTCACATTACCACCACTGTAGTACTGATATTCCACAGATACTGTGTCATTGCTGAAGGCTACATGACCCGAGTGCTCCAACAGGAGATACTCCACTTCCCCGAGAACTGAAAGGATAAAAGTTTCACAACAGTATTAAGAACCAAACAGACAACTGATTGCTTATTTACCTTCAGAAGAAACAAATATTTAAAAAATCCATATTAAAAAGTTGTTCTCTATCTTTTTCAAGTAAATCAGTTCACAAAAAAAAAAATAATTAAAAAAAGTTCCTAGCTATAGCAGTTAGAGCTTAACACCTCTCCTTTGTGTAGGGATGTGGTTTGGAGCAGCTCAAACTCCACTGCAGTAACATTTTAGACAAGGTAAAAAGAGTATTTTAAAGTAAACCACAAACCACCCAAAAATTCACAGAAAACTTATTTATCAGGATAGATTCTAAAAATTTTCAACTTCGTCCACATACAGATTCTTAAAGTCCACTTTACAGAGGCCAACTGTTTTCCCACTTTCTTTAGGCATAATTTAGCAAAAAACAGACAGTGGTTTCCTAGTACAGAAACATGAAAAATGTCCCTCAAATTAAATAAAATAGAAAGTCTGTATGATACTTTTTGAAGCCTCTTCTCTTTCTCTGTCTTATGAATCTTTCATTTTGCTCATTTGCATTGCAGACACTTGAGTGAAAGAGCTGAAAATAACAGTGATGGTGACTGCAGCACTTTTCTTGTCTCAGATGTGGTGCAACATGTCTAAATGACATCATTTCATTATAAATGGCGCAGTCTTTTCAAATTCACTTCTTGCATGACCATGTTTGTGCAAGTTGCCGAATTATCCTGAGACAGGCTGTAACTAGTAATGATATCTAAAACAATGAATTGGGAAGATCACATTTCCCTCATTAGCTCAGCTAGCTTTTCTGTGTTGCTTGAAACTTGAGGATTTCAGACGTAGAAAGGTTATCTGAAAAATGGGAACTGCATACATCTATTCCAGATACAGAATGCACTGTGACACATCTTTACTTAATTGTCTGAGAAAACACTTCCGAGTCTTGGGTGGAAGGTGCTATGGAAGTATAAAACTTCAGTTAAAGCAATCCTTTCATAAGTAGTATCAACTAACAATACTTTGACTTGTTAAATCTGTTACACATGTCTTAAGATTACCTCAAAGAAAGCTTTGCTGGAAAAACACTGCAACTGCCAAGGCAAGCACTCGGCAGTCAGGAGTAGCAGGACTCATCTCATATAATATTAGACGCCTACCACTCTAAGCTTCAATTTGAGTTAGTCACCTTGGATTCACTTTCTTCTCAGCAGGGAAAATTTTCAGGAAGAAATTCATCTGACTGGCTACAGACATTTACATCAGAGTGGGGTGCAGAATGCACCAGAAAAAAAAAAGAGCCTATTACTCGCCACCAGCTATAACATGTCCTTAAAATAACCAGCTCCAACCACATACATAATGTCCAAATAAAGGTGGCACACACAGCCTTACTCTTATAAATCATGCATATACTCTTACCTACATGTACTATATAACTCAGTCTTTCATTTGCATTTTCACAAGACACTGCTTCATTTGGCAGATGGATGGTGCTCATTACCAGGGGGCTCTTTTGTTCTCACTCTTCCATGTGTGGTCCTATGTATTATTGACTGCACACCATCCAAAATCCATCCTGATAACACAGAATTATTCATTTCCCCTATGGACTCTTCTATTGTTCTCTTACAGTATATTAATGCATTAGAAACACTAATGAATTTATCCTTCCAAAATCCCTGAAAGATGAGAGGATGTCACAATCCTTGCTTAGTGTGTTAGGAATGAAGGCACAGGCACAAAGGTGAAAACTGTCAAGTATCGATTAATTGTGGATGCCCTGGGAAAGCCAGGACCTGATTTTAAACACAGCGGTCCCTGTAGGACCCCAAGGATCCAAAGTAGGATCCCACTGATCCCAGCTGTGGTGAGCACATGGCACTTCGGCAAACCTGATCTTAACTTCAACACTCAGAGGGTAAGAAACAGACCCTAAATGCCTGTGAAAAAGGTCTCTAAAATTGCTCAGCAACACATTCTCCTTGCTTTTCATGTTTTGGTTCTATCATGTGAGCCTGCTCATATTTTACTGCCTTGTTTCTACCATCACCTACTGTCAGTATCTCTTGGGTACTAGCCTAACTCTGTTACCACTGTTGTACAAATGCCTGCCCCCATCTCTTTACCTTATGGCTTTTACCTTCTACTGTTCCTTGGGTCTGCAATTAGCTCTAGCACATTCCCACCTTCCTTGCTCACTGCTAGCATGCCATTAGAGAGCACAGGATAATCAACTCTAGTGTCCTACAGTGTTGGAGAACTCTGCTGCTCTGGGCTGGAGCACACACAGTGTTGTGTGGGGTTGACAAGAGGGGCCAGCAGCAGTTGGGGCAAACTTGACCCATCAGAGAACCTCATCACTAACTCATGGGCAAGGATCTAGGCAACTATTCATAAGAGCAGCAAAAAGCGTGTTCCAGGCCACTGTGGGCACACTAACAAAGATGAAGATCCCACAGTTGTGTTAGGGTTTCCCAGTGAAATGATTGCAAGTTGCTGGGGCTTTGTTTCTTTGATAGTAGGCAGGAAAAAGAAATCAGACCGTGGCAAAAACATAGCATGAAAAATTTCAACTTTAAGCTTTAAACTTTAGAGCAAAAACATCCAAGTGACAGTGATGAAAAGCACTGTTTGTACCTACTGCTTTATTGCCCTTACTCTCTTTTACAGCTGTCTTGACTCTCTTGTACTGTTCTTCATTTGGAATGGCTGAGATAGGAACAGCACTGTGTATGCAGCTGGGAGGATTGGAGAGAGGGCAGGTGACTGCCATGTAATTCCAATCAACCCTAATGTAGATCACTTAGGAAGAGAGGAAGGTGAGCATTACAGAAGGATGTTACAGTACTGTGGAGGTCTGGTTGGTACACCTCAATTCACAGCATCCTTTCCCCCATGTTTGGTAAACAGCACAAGAACTTTGCACTCTTGGACAGCCCACACAGCAGTTTTTCACAATGTTCCAAAAGGCACCAGTCAGAAGCAGCCAGCTTCCACCACCACCTTGTTCGGCTGCTCTCCAGCCTATTTGACCACAAACATGTCATGTGCCAAAACTCAGTCCCAATTGTTTGGACAGCTAGTCAGAGGCAGCTTTCAATGCATTTGTATATTTTTCATTGTCATTACAATGGTCTCCAAATGAAAGAAGCCTGGACGTGGTGCCAACAACCTGCCAGAGGAGTCTTTGTAAGAACTCAGGCTTAGAAAGATCAAAAGAAAAATCCTTGTTGTCACTGAAGAGCAAGAAGAATTACTTGAGGGTGCTATTCAGATACTTTTTTATATTTAAGTGTGTTTAAGCCAACTTGAGTTGTGCTGTTGGCTTGTCAGCCACCAGTAGGACAGAGCTAAGAACAAAAACATCGGTATAACTGATAAGAAATGAGAATATCGTTTTGCTGTATGTTAAGGCTTTTTTTAGCACTACAGTAATTTTCCAGAGCATACTGGCTCACTTAAAAAACAGTCTTGGTCTGAAACAGAGAACTATATGAGTGAAATAGTTATCTAAACACTATGTACACGTTTGGAAGTAATTTCACAGAATCACAGAACTTAAAAGGCTGGAAAAGACCATAGTGATCACCGAGTCCATCCTATTACCTAACCTATTACCCAACACCATCTCATCCTCTAGATCATGGCACTAAGTACATCATACAATCTTTTCTTAAACACATCCAGGGATGGTGACTCCACCACCTCTCTGGACAGCCCATTCCAGTGGGAAATCACTCTTTCTGTGAAAAAGTTTTTCCTAATATCCAGTCTAAACCTCTCCTGAAGCAGCTTAGACTGTGTCCTCTTGTTTTGTCACTGGTAGCCTGAGAGAAGAGACTGACACTCACCTGACTACAACCTCCTTTCAGGTAGTTGTAGAGAGCAATGTCTCCCAATTTTCTGAATTATGGACTGCCCTTTAACTGGAAATAAGGCAAAAGTTAATGCACCTGAAGTTTCCAGCAGAGATTCAGCTCATTAACTGCACCTTGTAATTACATTCTGTCCCATGCTCTACAAAGTTCAGGAATAATAGCTTTTACCTCTGAGTCAACCAGATGTGAATACCCACAGGATTTGCTCACCAAGAACCTGCAGACATTGCAATCATTCACGTCACTTCTCAGCTTCAGTGAGCTTAATATTCACCATCACTGTGTTGCTCACTCAGTGCAGTATTCCTAACTGGGCTGGATAACTTCTCCTTATTAAAGGAAGAAAGGGTACTAAAAACCATAGACAAGCATCTCCACTTCTACTGGAACTAAATTCATCTAACAGATGGCAATTCTACAGGTTATTTTCATTTCTAGTGATCCCCTGCTCTAGAGCAGAGATGGAGCAAGCACAGAGGCACAAGTAGCATACTTACTATTCAAGTCATTAATCAGATTTTTTTCACTTTTACATGCAGAGCAAACTGTATACATTTTTGGGTCCATTTCTCTCCTTTATAAGATATCTTCAGCTGTTTGGTGCATGAACTACCTGATACCACAGGTCATTCCATAAGTGGGGATTAACCACTGCTTTTTCCCTTTTTTCCATGTTGTAGAAATGTCAGTGGTGCATGGCTTAATCCTTCAGTGTGGTTTGACAATGTACTGCAGCTGTCAGAATGCCTGCTTTTAAATTATGAATGCGATTTTCTAAAACGTATGTATTGTTTAGGAATTAAGAGTCTTTTTCAAAATTTCTAATTCACTGTGCAATAAGGAATTAATTCCCTGTGCAAATCTATCTCCTACATAGTACAGTAACGGATAAGACACCATGTATATGATGCCTCCTCAGCTTGTAGACATCTTGCAGTTGTCTGACTTGAACTTAAGATGTCTAACCTCCCTCCTCAGCATCTGATAGTGAGAAGGAGGTGCTTTGTCATTCTACACATCCCAGTTGCAGATGAGTAGGAGCTGCTCTCAACATGTGCTGATTTGTGCATGGACTACTCAAACAAAACTGATTGTTTCTGACTACCTGGCTAATTGTATGCGACCAAAATTGAATGAATGTGAACATCATCCTTTGGCTTCCTATATGTTCAGAGGAAAGAACACTTCTGTTCTCAAAAGCTCTCTAAGTTGCAGCAAAGGTCCATCAGATGAAGGGGCTCACCCAGCCATAGGAGGTTGCCTGTACTATAGATGCTTACATCTCAGCCAACCATCGTAGGTTCCTTTCCTAGTAATGGAGAGAAACAGGTAGTTCTTTGGTGCGGTTCCACTCATCCTAGTATGGATACCTGTATTGGGTTTCTGTGACCAGGTTCTGGGGGCAGGGGGCAGCTATAGGGGAGAGTTCTGTGAGAAGTTGCCAGAAGCTTCCTCCATATCCATCAGAGCCAATGCCAGCTGGCTCCAGGCTGGACCTGCCTCTGGCCAAGGCCAGGCCAACCAGGAGTCACAGTAACACCTCTGTGGTAACACATTTAAGAAGGGGAAAAAATGTTGTGGTGCAGCTGAAGATGGCAGCCAGAGAAGAGCAGAATGAGAACATGTGAACAACAATGCAGACACCAAGGTCAGAGGGGAAAGGAGGCAGGGGAAGTGCTCCAGGTGCCAGAACTGAGGTTCCCCTCATGGTGAAGACCATGGTGGAGCAGCTGTGTCCCTGCAGCCCACAGAGGACCACAGTGCAGAGATCCACCTGCAGCCCGTGGAGGAGCCCATGCCAGAGCAGGTGGATGCCAGAAGGAGGCTGTGACTCTGTGGGAGACCCATGCTGGAGCAGGGTCCTGGCAGGGACCTGCTGACCTTTGGAGAGAGAAGCCCATGCTGGAGCACGATTTCCTGATAGGACTCGTGTTCTGTGGGGGACACACGCTGGAGCACCCTGTGCCTGAAGGACTGCATCTTGTGGAAAAGTGACCCATGTGGCAGCAGTGTCTGAAGAACTGTTGTCTGTGGGATGGACTCACACTGGAGAAGTTCATGAACGACTGTATCCCCACAGGAAGCAGGGGAAGGATCCTTCTCTCTGAGCACTGGCAGAAATGACAGCTGACCATAAGCCCTATTCCCCGTCTCCCTGTACTGCTGGGGGGAAAGAGGTAAAACTTGCAAAGAGGGGGATGAGGGGAAGTGTCTTTAAGATTTATCTTACTTCTCATTTTCAAGCTCTGATCCTGTTAGTAATAAATTCAGTTAATACCCTCACTTGGAGTCTGTTTTGCCTGTGACAGTAATCAGTAAGGAATCTCTCATGGTCCTTATCTCAACCCAGGAACCCTTCATTATATTTTCTCTCCTCTGTCCAGTCTGTTTTCCATGATGTTCAATAAATATTATGAAATATAAGTCTCACAAGACAGTAAACTTCTTGTTGCTACTTCTATCACAGCCAGTCCCTTGATGACCATGGAAATCTGTTGATTTATCTTGTTTAATTCTCTGAGCAAATTTACAGAAGGAATGGTTCCTGATGCTCTAATCAAAAGCAGCAGTTTATGCAAGTTACATTTTCCACCTAAATACTACCTGTGGTCTAACTTCTGTGCATCTTCTGGAGCATCTGATTTCAAAAGATCACCTGAAAACATAAACCTCAAACTACTTTATAAATGCACACAGGTCTTGACAGCTGTAATACTCACCATAGTCACAGAGCACTACTAACAATAGATTTGAAAAATCTTTCAACATCTGTTTCATTCTGACCAGTGAGATCCCAGGTCCTTTTAATCCTCATGTCCTTCTTCAGCTCCAAAGTGCCAGCATGTTTTCCAAGAACACCTGAAAGTTAAAAAATTACAGCTTTGCTTCATAAAATACAAGAAGACATCCTGCTAATAAACAATAACAACAAAATACACTATTAATCAACATTTCTCTCCTATCTACTTAAAAATTACAAACACTGTATCAATGGAACTGACTAAGCAGAACTACAATTCACTGTACAATAAATTTTCCCTCCTGAAATGTCAGCTCCTGAGACAGAACAACAAAGACAGGTCCCAACAATTTTATCTCTTCACTGCAGTAACTGCTGATGTGCACATCTTACATTAAGATCAAGGCTCACGATAGCAAAATAACGAGTATTTTATACAAAATATAACTCTGATCATAGCACATATCAATACTGGAGATTTACTGCTGCTACACAATTATTACTGACTGTCAACTGCTTTTAGAAACAAAAGCAGCTCAGTAGCAAAATACTTCTTTGGTCCTCAAACTCCTGTTATTCAGGTCTAGTAATATACTCAGTGATCTTACTAGATTTGTAAAGGGTCTGTAACTGCCTTTTATGTCATTCAGACTGATCAGATGGAGAAGGTGCTAATTTCCACTTTTTCCTCCATAATTTTTTAAGTTTACATACTCTGCAGCCCTGGTTAAGCCAATAAAAATAGAGTTCTTTTTGGCAAGTTTCCCAGTTTAATGTCCATGTGGTTTGAACTAGTCTTTATGAGTCTCATAACAATGAGATAAAGTAGGTTGGAAGCACACTGATAGCAGCAAAACCAAACAGTTTGCTTCAGAAGCATAAGTACGAGGGAATCTAAAAAGAGAAGTTCTAACTCAGAGGCCATTCTCAAAATACAAGAATTGCTCTTCTGTGTTTCACAGGAGCACTTGCAGGTCAGCCTTACTGTGCTTACCATCACACAGACATCCAAGAAAGGGCGTGATCCACTAAGTTTACAACCTAACTTTATGAAAGAAATCTGGCACTGGAGCAGGCAGAAGTTAAGAATGAGGGAAACTGCGGAGAACAAAGGTAGAATGTAGGAATCAAGTACGGCAAATATCACATCTGTCTGTCTTGAAGAATAACAAATGAGATATTTCAACAATTACATTGCTCGACTTCTTGAACTGAGGCAGCAGATGTGTTATTTGAAAGATTTTTGAACTGCTCTCTGTGCCAAGTGGCTGGAGAGAACAATTTCTAAGAAAAGACTAACAGCATGGCCTTGCTCAGTAAAAGTCCATTACAGTAATAGCTGTACGTATCTGAAAGGAATAATCATCATCCGGCCCACAAACTTGACAAGGCTCCAAAAAGCACTAGATAGGGACAGTGATACTGTCACCACCCACAATTTCACTTGATATGCTGTAAATTACAGGAAGACAAGCCTTATGCCTCCAGAGAGGGGCAGGCTGCCCTAGCCGAGGGCGGCGCAGAGCCCAGCCCGCTTCCCGGAGCAGCCGCTCCGTAATTGCCCCGGGCTACAGGCAGCAGGCACAGCGTCACGTCAGGGACATCGTTCCTTGCCTGTATCATTATTGATCATTAATCAGTTAATCAAAACAAAGAATCAAGGTAGTCCAAGGAAGAAAAAGCATATTTTATTTAAAAAAAAAAATTGAAATAGATGGCTTGGCCCCTAGTGTAACTGCTCAAGGAAAACAGCAGAAGTTAGGTGGCATTGCTGTAAGATGCCTTGAAATAAAGAAGGGAAAAACTGCTTCGTGGGCCACAAACGACCATGCTGGATGACTTAATGGATCCTTTCCATTTCTAGCTTTCCTAGCTGTGTATTTTTCAAACTGCATTTACAAATACTTCTTTCAGAGTCACACACTGGCAGGTGAAAATCAAATAATCCTAATCTCAGTCTAATGAGCGACACACTGCACAGAGGAAATGAAGCTATGGAAGGGAGAATAAATCCTCAAGAAAAAAAGAAGAAAGCCTGTGTGAGAGAGCACTCTCGAGGGAGGTAATTGCCTTCCATCTCAATTTGCACATCAGCCCAACAGAGGAAAAAGCAGCGTGGTACACGAGACAGGGCACCAGTGGGAGGCACAGGGACCAGACCTGACTTCTGTTCCTACTCCTGCCGCTGCCAGACATATGATGTCAGCAAACTGCAGCATTAATCTGCTCCCCTCCTTCCAAACCCATCTTTCACGCTCTGTATTTACAGAGCAGACTTTTCAGGACAGAGACTCTTTCTAACCAAGCTTGTGGATGGAGCCCAGCACCAGAGCCCTTGGGTGTTTTGGTAACACCAATCATTCGTCAGATCAAAACCTCTTTCCTTCTCACCCCTCCTTGTGTGTTATCTTAGCTCACTTGGGAAAAGACTCCAGCCTGCAGCGTGGGCACCACCCAGGCTAGAACTGGAGCATTTGAAACGGGACCAAAACTAACTTCCAATTAGTGAGATCAGGTACCTCTTGAAGCCTAGCCTGGGGCTACTTCACCCTCTGCACACCTCTGCCATCACTGGATTGCAGCAGAAGCCTTGCTGTTTCACACACATACAGCTACTTCAGGTTACTGGCTGAGATACAGCCCTAACTTTGAAAAAAGCTCCAATTAAAGTCTCTTCACGAAGCCTCCCTAAGTTCTTTCACCTTTGCTAGATCAAACAGCGCTTCCAAATGCAAGAATTGATGGCACATTTCTGGTGTAATATTGCCCCTCTCCTTCTCCTCTCTTTCTGCACACGTTTATTCCTCTCCCCTCCTTCAGTTTTCCCTCTTTTTACTCATCTTAGCTTTGGACAGGCCTTACACTGTAAGCTCAGTTCAGATTTCTCTCAGTCCTCCCTTAGCAAACTTCTTTATAGATTTCTTCTCATTTTTAGGTGTTCTTCCAAATTCTCCACATCTTTCCCCCACTCTATTATTTTTCTACTTTCACACTCATAAAATTTTGCTTTTTGAGGCAGACAATGCATTTAAAATGGTTTCTACCTCATTTGGATCTTCTACCTCAAGTTCACTAACTTAATAAGACGAAAAATGATTGAACAGAGAAGGCTATCAGACTTCCAATAATTGGCTTTTTTAATTTATTGCTCTCGTGAACAAGCATGAACTGAGGCTCTATTGTGTGAGATGCAGCAGAAGCACAGCAACATAAAAAGATGCTTTCTTCTTCCAAGAGACGGTGTAATGGGCTGATTGGAAGTGGGAGACTTCATCTCCAAAGAGATTTGAAATGACAGATGAGGGGGTCATAAGACACAAAGTGGCTTGGAAATGAAGACCAAGAGGCTTATGTGTAAAGCAAATGACACGGGAAAACTTGAGAGTCCCTGTTCTGCAACAGATTTCCTGTGTGATCCTGGTCACATCACTTAGTTTTCCTGTGGCATAGCTCTCCATTGGAGTCAGGACCTCACTATCTGGTATGGTTATTACAAGAATAAATCCACATAAATAAGTGTGAGGCTTGCAGGCACCACAGTGTCATGAATTGTGTAAGAATCAAACATGACATCTGAAATCTTATTTACCATATTTTTTGCAAATAAGTAACAGAATAGGCTAAATATACTGTTTATTAGAATCAAATATATATTAATCTATTGAAATAATGTCCCTGCTTCTCTACATCATTAAAATCACGTAGCATTTTGCGATCATTTCGGTTTTACAAAAAAACTCCTAAAATAAGCTAACCCAAATCAGCAACAAACCCCAAGCCAACTTGGATTTATGAATCTCAGTAATTTTTGCAGCAGTATCCAAGGCCACAGCGCAGACATGGCATTTCAGAAACCAGCCACATCTTCTGAGAGCTGTCACCTGCTGATTTAGCAGTTACCACCTTCATCGGCTGCAACAGTATAGCATTCAGTGCCTACTCTCCCTTCACAGGGGAGATGAGAGGGAAATGAGCCTTGCAGTTAAGAAAGGGACATCAGGAACTAGTCAGATAGTCCGTGACCATGCACTGAGTTTACTGAGAACACAAACCCACGGCACTCAAAACCACTGTGCTCTGGAGCCTCATTCATGCAACGGGAAGGGCCAGACATGGATCCCATATTTCACCCTACCCTGAGGAGTAATCCCTCAGTGCTTCTCCTCTTTGCAAACCCCAGCAAGAGCTGAGCCCTCCCCTGGCCTAGCTCTGTTCTCCTTCAGTAATAGGCCTGTCCTTGCTCATCTCTCCTCTGCTCTCTCTTTGCCTCCTAGAACCCACACCTTCAGCTGAAAGTTGATCCAGCTACAGCACAGAACCCCCCCATGAGTCAGGGCACATGTGACAGCAAGATGGGAGAAGGGCTTGGGAAAGGAATACGTAGAGGGGGTGTGTTCAGGTTGGAGAGTGATCCTCTTGGAGCCAACTTGCCCCCCCCCCCCCGAGCGCTGCCCTAAGCAGCAGCAGCACCTACCCCAGCCACCCCAATGGACAATAAAGCAGCAAGCCAGCTAGCTGGAGTGGTGCTGTCAGAAAAATAAAGGTATTTATAGGAATTTAAAGCAAGCAAAATGTTGACAGAATGCAGAGAGGGGAAAAAATCCCAGATAAAAAATGGTTTCTTTAATAGCTGTCCATTAGTAAATATTTTTGTATTTGCAACCCGAAATCTGCACAATTCTGGCTATGCATGAGAGGCTGACAGTAAAATGGGATAGAGATGGAAAAGCCTGGAAGTCCCTAAATCCCCCCTACATTTCACAAGCAGCACTAACAGCAAAAAGAAATGTTTATCTGCAACATTTCCTCAAATTTAAGGTATTTTATCTGTATGGCAGGATAGAGATTAATTATTTTCAACCAGCATATGCTTATTGCAATGGGATTAGGCAACTATTGAAGTGTTACCACCTGCTGGGAATTTCAGAACTTCCCATATAATCTTCCTGCTTTGACATTAAAGAGGGAACACCTAAGGTATGCATCACATTTTATCAAAATCTAATCATTGCTGACCAGCCAGAGTGGCCAGGGCCAAAAATATGCCACTTCTTGAAAGATAGTGAGCTTAGCCAGGAAAGTATCTATGTGATGTCTGCCACAGCAGGGGGCTAGAGCTGACGTCCTCAAAGGCATCTTTCATTCTTATTTACACATCCAACAATTCTACATTGTTATCAGATAATGGTTTTATTAAAATTATGCATCTAAATTCACCAGGCACATCCTCCTTGTGCGAGAAAAAAAAAATCCAATAATTAGCTGGTAAAGCACATTTTCATTAACATTTGAGGTCAGATCTCACAAAATCCTGGGATTTCTTAGCTCCTCCTGATAATAATTCACGAGCTAGCTGGTCAGCAACATCTGTCCTTTGAAACCGAAGGGCTTACAGTAGATAGAATATATAGATGATATTTATTTCAGGAAATGTACAGTGAAAATAAGTTTATTAAACATAAGGAGATTTGGGAAGGTGTCCAAGCAGTAATAAATAAAGAATGCAAAGAATTAAATGCATTAAATCAGACCTTATGGCATAAGGAAAGGAATGCAGTCATCCGTTCTTTCCTTTCCCCTCTAGAGTTTTTAAATACATATATATATATCTGTATGTATGTATATATATGTATGTGTGTATTTTCCACTATTTCTGGCATTCCCCTTTTAGTGGAGTCTACCTTAAAGACCACAGTATGAGGAATATACTTTGTACAGCTGAAACAATCAGAAGTACATTTAAGAAGCAGGTCTGAAATACCCTGAACTATCAGTATTAAAAAGAGAATTGGGAAGCTTTCTCCAGCGCATTACCCTGGCTGTACCGCGTACTCACACGGTTCCGACTGGTCTAGAGACTGATATAAAGTAGAAATCACCAAACACACTGAAAAACACTAAAATCAATCCTACTTATCACGGACTCGGGCGACAAACCGGTGCAGTCACTCCCAGTGCCGGTACTCCCGGCACCTCGGGAGCGCTGGAACACCGGGGCTCCCGGCGGGACAGGGACGACCGCAGGGAAGAACTGGGACAAAACCAGGACCTGCAGTCACACGGGTGTTTTTAAAAACCTCCATAACCGAGTGCCGCGGCGCGGTCCCGTCAGCACCCCCCGCACCGACCGCCGGGCTCTGCTCTGCCCTGCCCTGCCCGTGCCCGCCGGGCTCCGCGCCGACAGACGCCTCCCGGCCGGCTGCGAGCCCGGGCCGCTCGGGGCTCCCCG
>VXBA01002734.1:30730-58110 GCA_013399895.1 Serilophus lunatus
TGCCGGGGCCGCGCCGCCCTCACACGCCCGCCCGCGGGGGAGCGGGGACTCGGGAGGGACGCGGCCGCCCGCCGAGGGAAGGACGCGCCGGGATCCCTGGCCGTGCGCGCCCCCGGTGCGGGCCGGCGGCCGGTCCCGCTGAGGGCCCTGCCGTACCCCGGCAGCTCTCCCTCCTCACGGCGCCGTGCGGTTTGCATGGGAGCCGTGCGAGGAGGGGCTGAGGTCACTTGGTCTGCTCAGCCTGAAGGGAATGAGCCTGAAAGGAGACCCCATTGCAGTCTACAGCTTACTCACGAGGGGAAGCAGAGGGGTAGGCACCGATCTCTTCTCTGTGGTGACCAGTGACAGAGGACTTGAAACGGCGTGAAGCTGTGCCCAGGGAGGGTTAGGGTGGATATCAGGAAAAGGCTCTTCGCCCAGAGGGTGGTTGGGCACTGGGCCAGGCTGCCCAGGGCAATGGTCACGGCACCAAGCCTGACAGAGATCAGAAACATTTGGACAAGCTTCCAGGCACGTGGTGTGCTTCGTGGGGATGGTCCTGTGCGGGGCCAGGAACTGGACTCAGTGATCCTTGTAGGTCCCTTCCGAATTAGAATATTCTATGAAAATCATTCCCTTCCCGCTAGGCACCTGCCCAGGCACAAGCTTGCACATTGATGCTAGTTGTTGACTTACGAAGAGAGCAGCAGGCAGGTGGGAGGCCGCTTTCCAAAATCAGCGAGCCAGCTTTCAGCAGTGAAGACAGAACATCAAGTGGCAAAGAGCAGCACCAGCTTCTTAATGTACCTGTCTGCAGCCAAAGGTCACGCATGCATGGGTATTTGTCATGTCCAGGGTTTATGGTTAATATTCAGGGGCTGTTGTGACATGATAGAGCTATGCTCTTGTAGAAATTTCTTTTTTAAATCCCTTTCCATCTGTTTTTGATGTAACAGATTCGTGTATCTCAAACTACAGTTAAATTTATTTCACTGACATGAAGCCTGTGATTTAAATACAGACCACTGGATACCCACATGCCCACAAAACTGCGAAAGGATTTCAAGAAGCATTTAAATCAGCCATTGTTACGTGTAATGATCTTCTTGCTTTCCTTAATTCATTTAGAATAAGTGCGGGCATGACATAAAGGCCAAAGAGGAAGTAACTGTCAAGTTTTGGCATCCAGAATTAAAAACAGACTAAAACATCCCTCCTAGTTAATTTGTATAATCTATATGACCAAGGAAATCTATTTCCACACAACTGCGGAATCCCTGCCCCAAGTGAATGCTGAGACCAAACAGCTGATCATTAGGGTTGCCGCCCATCGCTGCCACTCGGCTCTGATCAACCTGTGCTAAAACCCGTTTCCATGTGCTTTCTGGGGTCTGCGGTGGTTAAAGCATCAGAGGCACACTGCCATCTGGAGTACTGACAAAAACCCTCGGGAAAGCAAGATAAATGCTTGCTGAGGAACTCAGACTGCATTCTTGACAGCAAAAAGTGACCTATTCATTTATCATAAGGACTTTCCAGGCTGTTTTTAAACATTTTAATTGGAACAATTCAAATTCCTAATATTCTCCTGGTTTGTTTTGATAGAGGTGTGTGTACACATTTTTGTAAATTTGGCAGTCTTTTTTGCAGCCTGTAAGATTTTGTTTGATGTTTCGGAGGGCAAAGGATACACACACACGTGTGTATCCTCTCTGATAAGTGGAGGACGCTACATTTTGCCACCAAACACTTGTGACTACATGATCTGTTACATTTCTTCCGGTCAGATTGTTCAACTCTTCCTTTAGATGCTTAGGAGCTTCCTGTGCCCGGTCCTGGTCTACCTGATTGTGGCAGCGAGAATTTGGCTCCAGGCAGTGCCACTGTGGAAGTGCTAAGGTGCAGAGGTGCACAGTCATGCCAGGAGCTCCAATGGGATGTAGTGTGGTACTGGGTTTTGTTTGAATGAAACAGGAAATAAATCACGTGAGGTAATAAAGAAAATAACACTAGTAGTAGATTCCAGATGATGAAGTTCAGAGAAGTGTGAGGTGAATGGCTCCCTGTTCTGAAATGTCTGCTCAAGACTGAAACTCCAGTCTCACTTGCTGCCTATATTTAACATCTGAAAAATCTTACATTGGTGAGTGTATTGCCAGGCTTTTTTCCTCTGTGAACACAATCTTTTGAAGATTTAATCACTAAGAAAAAAAATCCCTTTCCTCTCTTCTATGCAGAGGAGAAAATAAAGAGATCCACACATCAGGAAAGAGTCTGGAACATGTTTTACTTGTATCACAGTGTTTTGCACTTGCTGTAGTGCTTTTGATCCAATGGCCTTAGAGTATTTTATGAGTTATGAGTGATCTTTGATCTTTTTTGTTTCCCAATCCTGATGAAAAAGGCTTTGTCTTAATTTTTTTTCTGCCAGTGTAAACTGATTTTTCTTGACACTGAGATTATGCTCAAACTGTAAAGCTAGAAATGAAGCCAAGACAGCAGCTCAGGTCACCACACTCCCACTCTGTGCATTCTTTCAGACCCATCTTACCTTTGTGTCGGGACTTCCAAAAAGGGACAGAGTCCAAAGAATAGTGATTAAAATTCACATGCCACCCATATGTTTACATGGTAGAAATTGTAAAGACCACAGATAACAGGAGGATGAGCACAGGATAAATACGCAGGCTTCTTTATTAAACTCTTTGAAGCATTCTGGATTATGTTTGCACATAACACACCTGCTGTGATACTAAGGACTAAGATCTGTCTTTGTTAACATGCCATCCAAATTTCATCAGGAACATATTTTTCATTAAAATACTTCAACAGAGCTGGTCTCTGAGGCATCTGACTAGCAGTGGATAAAATGCTGGGTTTCCTTGCCATTAAAGTTGGTATCCCTGGAGAGTGAGAAACTAATAACAAAAGGGACAGGAGAAAGAGAGAGCAGATGAATACTCATTTAGTCCACAGCCATAACATTGAGAACAAAATTAATTTGGACACTGAAGGATACAAAGGGAGAGTGACCTCTAATTGCTGATCTGTAGCAGCAGCTGAGGGTGTGATAAAGCAGCAGAGAGCGTGCTGACGGATCCTGCCTGAATGCACAGTCCAGGTAACACTGTGCTGAGGTGGCCCCTGTGGACAAAGCACTAAAGACAGCCATGGCAGAAAGGTCAGGCAGGGAAGTGCGTGATGGCCTGTAAAAACGGGATTGTGTGTGTTTCAGGCTGCTGGCAGCTGTGCAGAAAGCACTTGCACGTGTAGAGATAGGCAGTGTCAGGGGCAGCTGCCCCACTTGGCCAGGCCAGAGCAGCCACACTGACTCCAGCCATGAGTTGAAAACAATCTGCTTGATTTCACTCAAACTAAATTAAGGGTGCTAATATGAAGGGCACCATCACCAGATTTGGGTGTGTTGGTGTTTTAGAGTGGGCATAAGGTGGTGTGTTGGTTTGTGGCTTTCTCCTCACAGCCAGCACAGTTGGGTTGGGAAGAAAATGTCTTTTTCTTCCGTTGGCACAAAACCAGGATCGTGTAGTAGCACATGTTGTCTGCAGACCACCAGGTGTGAAAGCAGAATGGCTGGCTACCGAATTCTCTCTCTGCTCTGCACAGAGGGGAAAGATGTGACATTGTGTGTGATTTCTATCTGCGCAAAATATGCTAAAAGCCTTCTCTTGCTGATATTAAATTGACCTCAAGCTTCCTAATGGGAGCAGTAATAATATCCTGACTCAGAAAGAGAAGCATACAAGCCAGAGAAATCTCTGTTTGCCTTCATCCTCACTGGCAAAGGAGAATTAATTGTGAAACCCTCAAAGCAGTGCTGGCTGGGATACAAGATAGTCATCTGCTATGGACGACCAAGGTAAGGGCCAAAATGGTAATATTAATATTTGGTGGTTTAGGGAGAAACTTCAAAAAGCTGGAAACTGGAGGCTGAAAAAAAAGGATAAACTGATCCATGTCCTTTTGGAAATTGCATTGTTAAAGAAAATTTCTCAAGCCACAAGGGGAGAAGAGAAAAAAAATGAGAAGGGTTGCACTGTCTGACAAACTACTGTCTTGATTTGAAAACTGACAAGAATATTAATAATTTAACGACCAAAGGCATTTCAATTCATAAAAATAAGTCGGAAAAAAAAATTATCAGAAATTGTTCAAAATCAGAAGCATAAAGCTGGTAAAGAACTTAAAAGAAGATGAGATCTGCAGTCAGAGATGCTGAGTGATAAAGATTTGTCTAATTTTAACATATACTTGAAACAAAAGAATGGTTGCTATTCAACTGATGTACTGGTATGTGAAAATCTTATTAATTGGAATGCAAAAGGAAAAGCAGATATTGAATAAATTGTTCTGTTCTGATTTGTGGGGGAAAACAGATGATAAAGCCATGTTCCAGGTTGATAACAAAACACTTCCTGTACCAATGCAAGCCTGAGAATGTAAAATAAGAGCAGCTCCAGTTAAAGAACTTAAAACCAGCAGGATAACCAGCTGGATAAACTTGCATTCAACAGTTTGTAATATTATTTTCCCAATCACTTGCCTGGAGATGCTGTGGAGGTTTCAGACCACTGGATGTGGGTTTTTACTCATTTAGTTGGTTTATAAACAGAGACCAGCCCTGGCTGGTGCAGGGATGGAAAAGGTGATAATAAAAAGGGAAAGTACCATCACTCAACGCCATTTGATAAAAGTTGGTGAAAAATGCATTTTAGACGAAGTGACAAGTTTGGTGAGTAAAGGAAGCAATGTTACAATGTAATAATACTTTACATTTTCATAGAACATTTGGTTGGGTAACCCCTGACATTTTCACCAGGGATGCTTCTGTAGAATTAGCACAGTATGCTTTAAAAAGATTAAGTGTTCATTAATTGGTCTCAAAATGTTCTTCTAATGTGTAATTTTCATGCAGGATGGGTTTACCTAAAGATTTAGTCGTGGATTAGGCTTTAGCAATTTAAAACTTCATCAGAGACCTAAAAGAGGATCTAACATCACCACTGCTCAAGTTTTTAAATAACACAAAAATTGGGAGAGTGGTAAGTTCTGAAGGCAAGTCACTACCTCTGAACAATCTCTGAGTAAGCTGAGCTTTGGCAAACAATACCCATCTTAACATAGCTCCCATAAAATTACACATGTAGGAACAAGGATTGCAGAACATGCTTTACAAGATGTGCAGCTCCCTCCTGGGGACTCATTACTTTACAAAGATCTGGCGACCATACTGAGTCTTGAGCTAATCTTGAGCTCCCACTGTTAGTTCATGCTGCTGCCCACAGGTTTGGAGCAGAGAACGATGTCATCTTACTTTGACAAGTCTTTTGCCACTATCCCACCTGAAAGTATTACGACCAAGCACAAGAAATATGACTTCAACCAAATTCTCATGAGGAAACACAAAACTTGCAGAGAAAGTAGTTAGCATTGATATCAAAATAAAGAGACGATCAAGTGAAATTTCATCTGTCACTATGAGAAATAATCACACAACTATAGCACAAAGGACAACCCCTAAGGAAGCAAACCTGCAGGAAGGTGTCTGTAAGCTGCTCAGGAAGCTGCAGGGCAGGTTTAATTGGATGAAGCCTTGAACATTTCCATCTACACTTTTGGTTAATAACCTCAGGCTTATAGTTTTTATACTATGCTTAAGAAAAGTCTAGCTTTGGACATCCAATGGGAAGCCTGCCAGCAGTGCATTAGCCTAATGCAGTTTTACAGACCACCCTCAAACCCCACTTTCCCAAGAAACCCACAGGAATCAGAGTCCAGCAAGTCCGACATCTAAGTCATATTTGGGTCTGAGGTACACGGATGAGGAATGAACTAAGCACAAACATAGGTTCAAGCACGTGTTTGATAGCACAGACACACTGTGTGTCATGGCTGGAAGTATAAAAACTGAGGGAACAAATTAACTCTGAAAATACTACTTTTATTATAGCTTTCCTTGGGCCAGTGATGGTGTTCACAACTTAAGGTTGTTATCAGGTAACTACAGAAAGCCTTTGAAAGAGCACAAAAAAAAGGACAATGTGGTGGACAGAAAGACTCCAAATGGTTTATGTTTAAGAAACAGTTACATTCCAGGACGCCAGGTATGACGGGAACTCATGCTTAATTAACCACTTATTAAATATAAGGTCCAGTGGCCAGAAGCCAAAGCTAAACAAACTCTGACTATGTACACCAAAAACATTTTTCCAACAGGTAACAGTCACTGGAATAATCTGCCAAGGGCTGCACTGGGATTTCCCGGAAGATACAATCTCTTGTTTTTCCTAGAGGAGTTCTACTTCAAACACAAATTCAGTAAGGGAAGTCCTACAGCTTCTGTTACCCAAGAGGTCAAGCAAGACGGTCATAACAGTCTCTTCTGGCCTTGTAACATATAAATAGATTAGAGCCCTGGTGAGAAAAAAAAGAAATGTCCTTATCTTGGGTTTTCCCAAAACACTGTGGAAAAAAACAAGAAAGAAAGACCAGAAATAGTCACCCTGCAACAGTTGTGCCTACTTTGGTATTTCTACTGAAAAGATCAAAACATTTTGATTTTTACTCCAGAATGTCTTTTAAAGTTTTCTTTCTTCCTGCCAGAGCTAGCCATACCCAATACACCCATTTCCAGAGCTGCTAACTAATCAACATTTGATAATCATAACAAAGGTTGTGTTTGAAGTTAGTGGGAGTTTTGTCATTCTCATCTAATGGGTGGATCAAACCAGAGTATCTTTGCAATTTAAGGACACATCTCAAATCCTCTGTCCAATGCAAAATGAAACTCAGGGGAATTATGTCACACACACACACACAACTGCTGACCCTGGCTGAAAGAACGGACATTTTTTATACTGTGTCAAATACTGTTACATTTAGGCAACATTCGAATTCTACCTACATGAAGTGTGTCACTAAATACCCACCTTAAAAATGCCATAACAGTTACAGACACAAATGTATTCTGTGCAGCTGTGCTGCTTTTATTGTTCTTTGCAAACAGAGAGTGCTTCACACGACATGTATCCTCCTGCAATGTTTTTTGGTTAGAAGATATAACAAGTCCTGTCTTTTAGTTTCTGTGAGTGTTCTGCATGCAACAAGTGACACAGGAGCAACCGTTTCTTTGTTGACTTCAAAAATACAGTGGAACGGCATTTAGATTATCAGTCCCCTCCTTTACCTACTTCCTGAGATAATTTTGATGATAATTCAAGTACATAAAATAGTTTGAATTGACAAAACAATGCAAAACATCTGAATAGTCTGAGCCTTATAGTCAGAGCAGGACTAGATTCACAATAGTGCTGTAATATATTCCCTCAGTACCAGCCCCTTTTACCTTGCTGTCCATCTCTGCTGTAAGCATGGCAGAGCAGGGTTTGAAATTTGAAGTCACAGCATTTGCAATCCAGTGGGAAAGCAGCAGAGCCAAGATCCTATCTGGTCTTTGGTCTAGAGCACAGGGTGGTTTCTGTCAGATGTACCTCACATGAACATGTGATAACTTCCACGCTATGAGGTTTTCTCAAACTGAAGTTGCCTCAGTCACTCCTGAAATTTTTGTTTTGATGGGTTTTCTTGTTGGTTTGGTTTTTTTTTTCTGGGTTGTTGGTTTTGTTTCTTTCTTTTTGAGTTTTGGTTGGTTGGTTTCAGGTAGGGCTTTTTGTTGTTGTTTTTTATTTTTAAATTTGGATAGTACTTTAATTCTAAGACACAGAGAAAAATTATTCTCAAGCCTTCTGGTCAGGACAACTACCTGGGAGGTATGTTGCCAACAGACACAGCCAGAATATCCTCTCAGCGTGGGTACTTGTAGCTTAGTCTTGGGAGAACAAAATGATAGTTGAAATCTTCCCAGCAGAAGATGACCTGAAACTACAGGGTCTTGCATTTCACCATGAATGCCTAAAGGTCTGAGAATTAGGATGAAATGGGAACTGCTAGAATAGGAGAAGAAACGTAATTGTTAGGTTTGTCAGTTTAGTTCAATAGAAAATATACTAGAAAGGGGGTTCCTCCCAGAGAAAACAGTAATTTCTTATCAAATCCACAAGTAATTTTGAATTGGCTATTCCTGCCTCTTCAGTTTGTACTTTGAAAGAATTCTCCAGTTGCAAATTACAGCCTCCCAGGTTTCAGGAAGCAGTACTGTTGGAAGCAGGCTCCCACTGTCTCCCACTACTGTCCTCATGAATTCAGAGACAACACTCACCCTAATTTTAGAAGAAGCAGTCAGGCTTTTTGGACAAACCATAAAAATCCTGTTAGAAGAACTCAGCATCAAAGAGTTGAGCTCATCAATACGCAACCAGTAACGACTATAAAAGATGCACTTCTGAAGACTTCCCAATACATACATACATACTTTTCAGAGGAAAAAAAATTTGCACTTCAGAAATATGGTCCAGATTAGATCCATGTTTCCATAGGCTGAATATAATTTTCCTGAAAACAAAAGCATCATTCAAGACTGCTCCACAAAAAGCCAAGCATTTTTTAACAGACTTTTGTTCAAAGGACCATATATTTGGGCAGCCCTGGCAAAATGAGGTAATGGTTGTATATTGTAATACAAATATCCTAGGAAAGGTTTGTATCTAGTGTGATCTACATAGTGTGATTCCTACATTTTCCTCTTTCCTAGAATCCTACTTCACTACAGACAATAGATTTGCTGGTAGTACCAGAGGAAATGGGACTGGGCAGTGACAGTTTAGGACAGTGTGATGTACTACCATGGTACCACATGCCTGTAAACATGTTACTCCATTTGTTCACCCAACAGCTGGCTCTTTGTAGGGTTTCAGGTACATGATTTCTGTTGTATGTCATTTGGGAAAATTCTGCCCTTAAAACTATGTTGTACCATTTTAGTCACAAAGTGAGACAGAAAAAATGATTTTTGCTTTAAAAACTCACCCTATGGAATCACAAGATTTTGATGTGTAAAGGTTTTAATGCCGCTTAAAACATTTAAAAAGAAACTCAACAGAACAGTATTTAAGAAAATGTTTAAATTTTATTACTTTCTAGTAGTCATTTTCTCATGTGTATGTTTAAATCCTAAACCAGCTGTAAAATTGAACCTATAGATTTCTTCTCTGTAGAAAAAAAAAGAAAAAAGGAAAAACCTGGGGAAAGAAAAGCTTAAGAAGGTACCATTATTCTAAGTAGGCTGTATTATTATTGCTTAATTAAGATAATGAAGCGCTCAGGGTTGGAAGAACAGAGGCTGGGAATTTACAATTGGAATTTCATTTCAGGTTTTTTGTTTCTGCACAAGACATGCCCCCTTGTGGGGAGAGGTTCAGGCCCACAAACCGCTGGTCTCCCATGACAGGTTTGGTATCAGGCAAAAGAGACAGCTGTCACAAAAAAGCTTTTTGCTTCTGAATTTCTCACACTTCAGTTCCTCTTAGACGTGTGATCTTGGTGTACACCTCACATAGATCTCTTCAGTGCATTGTGGAGATGATGAAAAAAAGTAGCAAGTTGTAAAGCTCCTGAAGAGATGATGCCAGGGTTTACAGTAAGAATACTGTAGAACTGGTTCCTTCAGCTGTGCCAAATACACCCTCGTGGAGCAGAGGAAAACTGTCCTAAAGAAAGCACTGCATGGAAGTTTGCTTGTGACAAGGATAAGAGCACACAATTCACTGGATCTAATGAGCATCCTACAAAACCCAGGCATCATCACTGTAGGGATTTCTGCACTTAACATCCTTATTGGCAGGCTCTTAACCCATGTCTAAGCTACGGCAACACTGA
Organism: Serilophus lunatus; assembly: GCA_013399895.1. Taxonomy (NCBI): domain Eukaryota; kingdom Metazoa; phylum Chordata; class Aves; order Passeriformes; family Eurylaimidae; genus Serilophus; species Serilophus lunatus. The sequence goes on from VXBA01002734.1 coordinate 40,502, forward strand.
AACAGTTCTGAAAATATTTTCAAGCTCTTATTAAAAGCCTTTTTGTCTTTTTTGTAATGTTGATTTGCCCATTACAATCACAATGCAGTAACTTATACGTTGTAGTACTTGCCCATATCTTGAATTATTTTGTTATTAAAAACCATCACTTCAAAATGCCAAAAATTTAGGTGATGTGGATCATAAACATCCACTTAATTGTTATTAGCATGACAACAGATCTTCAAATAGTGTAGCAACTCCACTGGAGTTATGAAAACTGAGGATATCAAATTGCATTCAGTGTGAACACAGGGTAAGGAATACCAAACAATATGATACCTTGTGACTATTAAAAACAGGGTGATAGTCTTCTTCTTCCTCCCTTCAATATTGAAAGCATATTGATTTTCACATATGAGAGATAAGCAAAGGAACTGTCTCCCCAAAACAAGTAACAGGGTGATGAAACAAACAAATGATCTTCTGTTAGAAGTACAAGATGAAAACCAAGCACATTAAAGAACAGTTTGGTAGAGTGACAGAAGGCTGCTCCACTCTGCTACAGAGAGCACAGAGAAAGGGCACCCAAAGTGCAACATAAATTGACAGGAAGGAAGATGGCAAGGAAAGAAAAGGGAGGAAGTCTGTGCTAACAATATTTCTATCTGAGATATTGGCATAAGATACGACAAAATAAACACCATGATTTCTAGATTCACATAACATACAATAATCTCTCCTACAGTATGTTCTTTCTGTCTCAAAGTACAGAACCCCAAGAACAGAACCTTAGGAAACTGTTCATCGCTTCAGCGAGAAGGGGTTATTCTACACGGGTTTGCTCCTTATACCTCAATACACACCAAAGTCACTTTTCTTATCACTGCGGATACATCTGTCTGCTTTGTCGCTCTAGACATAAACAAACTGAAATTGGAGTATACAGTAACTTGTCTTCTGGGCACTGACCCCCATGGCAGACTACAGGGATATTCCCTCCACTTTCACTTGTGGGGAATCTTCATCTGACTTCTCTAGAAATGGGAAACTACAGAGCACGTCAAATAAAACTTGAAAAATGAGCGAGTTGGCTTGAGACGATTGACATGCTTCTGACTTTGTGATTTCTATTTCTTTTCAGTTCCATGTAAGAGGATTGAGCATTTGAAATACCTGAGAACTGTAAAGCATTGCAATGTTCACGTCTGTTGCAGTTGACTAACAAATTAAAAATTTTAAAGTCAGTTCTTGGAAGGATTCTGCCCTCTGCTCTGTTGTTCAACTTTTACATAAAAAATTGTACACAAATGACATTAGCTTTGTGTCAGAAATAAATTTGGGTAGAATCTCAAGCCTTCCACTGAATCATCTCTGCAAAGATGGCCCATCTTTTCAGCAAGAAGCAGCCTAGAGAAAGCAAAAGAAGATATGCTGTATTACTTGAGGACAACACGATAACTGCAGTATTAAACACAGGAATTATTACCAACCTTTCTTTGGCTAAGAGAACAGACATCCCCACCAGCTTAGCAAACTCATCAGCTGTGAGAGAACCCTTTTCAGATACCTGTCAGAAACCAAATACACAAATAAAAACTATGGCATTAAGAGAACAATGTTCTCCCAGCTACTGAATCAGGTTTAGCCTTGAGAGCTGGTAGCAAATCCCTTGTGAAGAAAATGAGTTTGTTTGTAGTTTTAGTAAGTACAACTAATTATGAGTATTTCCCCCTAAAAACATCTCTTCTGTGTCCTGGGAAAATTGCCAAGTATAAAAAAGGAACATAAAAAAGAGTTAAACCTGAAAAAAAGATCAAATGGTACTCCTTCCTTTGGATTTTTTTAAAAGATACCTTGGGACTAAATGAATGGAAAAATCAGAATAGCTCAGACAACAGTATACTGTCATGGTCAGTATTTACACAGCCCAACCATACCAAGTGATTCTGCAAACACTGAAGCCTAAATGAGAAAATAGACGACCTGTTCAGGGCAGGTCATCAATGTAAAAATTTAAGTCATCTCAGGTGGAAGTGAAGAATTTGAGTTTAACAGGATTTAAAATATCCCCACTGCCTAAAGGAAAGTCCCCAAACCTTACTGCTTCAGAAGGTATTATGGCATACCAGAGAAATAAGTAAAAGCCACCATCACATTCAGTTGATACAGAAGACAGGTTCATTCTTGGGACTCAAAACTTGGGCCCCTTTGTCTCAACCACGCTACTTAATACATTATAAAATGAAATCTTCTCACACATGATGGACATGTGGAAGTTTAAAAGGCTAGATAAATACTAAATATAAAGTCCAGACTTATTACTGTATTGAATTTCTCAGGTAAACATGTTTTATTACTCTAAAAATTAAAAACTGTTCAATTTCTTCATTGCCTCAGATTCAAGCAAATTTGTAAATCAGGATGTAGTTGCCATTTCCTGCTTCCCACATAAATGGGTGGGGAGGGGTCTGCTCTGTGTCATTCTCACCAGTAGTCCTTTTAGAGAAACTCAGATTAAAGTAGTCCTAACATGAAATTTTAGGAAGCCAAGTGATCAAATCTGAGTAATGGAAGTGAGTTATACAATTGGTGATTAATTATCTTTCCTTCCCAAAGCACTACTGTCAAGAGTGACTTTGGATTCCTTTGACATTCATGTCATTTCCTGTCTTCACCATTCAAAACCACATCTCTCTCCTGCCTGAAACTCACTGGCTCCCTTTCACTTCTCCTCAGAACTGAATGTATAATGCACATTAACATGAAAGTAGAGGGTGCTTTTGGCCATAAATCTGATATCATCTTCCCATTTCCTTACAGGCTAGCCTTCCTCACTTGAAGCCTTTCCCTTACATTTTTCTATGGAGTCAAAGTCTCATATTATGAAAATAATAGAAAGAAGGCACTGGTAATAAATCCACCATCTGTTACTTTTTGCAGTCCATCTCCTTTGTTATCAAGAAAGGTTTTTTCCTTTCCTTTCAAAGAGAAAAAGTACCCTTACTGGAGGCAACAAATTACTGAAACCCCAAAAAATAATCAGAAAAAACTCTCTAAAATGGGAGAAAATAAAATATTAACATATATTGGAAGATTTAAACATTTCAGTTTTGTTAACTTAGAATGGAATCTTTTTGGTGGCTATATACATTTCTGTTCTCTAAAAATCTTTTTCATGAACAAACGCTACAGGTAACAACCGTGCAAAATGCACTGAAGAGTCTGCCTCATGTCAAGTGAGAAGGTGTCTGTGGTAGCTCTACTTTTTCTCAGCTGTCCTCTTTGATGTTTAACTTTAGACACACTGAATTAGCCTTTTCTCAACTGTGTGAGAATAAAAAAATAAAGTTCCACAGAATAAGATACAGAAAAATGCATCAAATAATGGGATAACAGGACCTCAAAATGTCCAGAGGCAGCAAGATCACAAAGGTTCCTGACACTGAGCAGCTTATACAATTTTTTTTCCTGATGAAGCTAGCTTCATTCCATATACCCTACCCTCCAACTGAGTGCTCTTCACAACAACAAACCCAGTAGAAGATGTTACATATACAATGGACTGTTTTATGAAATAAATTCAAACCAAACAAAAACCCGTATCAACATCTAAGAGCTGCTTTCACTGCCTTTAAGCACATAGTGTTCACTGTCTGAAGTGCACTTCTGTTAAATTAGGTGCTCCATACCTGCCACAAATTTCATCTTACAGTGCAAAAGATCTGGAGGAAGGCTGTAGGTTAATGAAGTTTGAAAAGAGATTGAAAAGTGATTTATTCCTTAAGGAGAAAGGAATGACTAAGATTTTCGCCTGCACAGAACTTCAAAGCTGAGAAGTACTTTAAGTATTACTCCTAGAAGTTATGGAAGTGAAATATTTTGTATTTTCAAACCTTAAAAGGAAATCTTGTACCTCAGGATTTTGCACCCAATGTGTTTAAATTCCCCTAGCATGATCAGAACACTAAAGGAAATGAAGTACACTTACTGTTTCTAAAGCAGAAGCTACCATTTCCTCCTCATTGTGAGACTGGAGTTCAATCACCATCACACCACTATCAAATATCCGAAGCCTAAAATCAAAAATGAGAGGCAAAGTAATTAAAAACTCTGTTCACATGACCTGTGGTCACATTTCCAACGCATCCACACCTATAACCACATTAAAAAAAACAGGAAAAAAAAACCAAACCCCAAACAAACCCTGTAGAAGTTAAGCTTTAATAGCATCTTCAAAATCTGAAGAGATGGAAAAAAGCAGGGCATATATCTGGTCTTACTTAAACCTTCTTCCCAGTCCAACAAAATTGTACTGGAAGTGAAAAAAAAACATGTCTTCCTAGCAAAGTGAATCATAGCTAAAAACTAGTATTTTGATGGAGATGGATATTGGTTCAAACAGCGGCATCCTTTAAGCAGAGAACGACTTTGCAGTAATTTTTTGTTGTTGTAATTCCTTTTTAACAGGTAAAAAAAGTCTGACTTGTGAGTGCTATATTTTATAAATAAATCAGAAAAGCTCTTACCTTATTGGCAATTTCAGTGATTCCAGCATTTTACAAGCATTTACTAAATCTTCTGGTGACAGCAACTATTAAAATAGTAAAACGTGTTTATTCACAGCTTGTATTTCAGGTATACAGTATACCACCAAAACAATTTGTTAGCAACTACAGCTGTAGAATACACTAGGCTGCACTTACTGTTAATTTTCTTCCTTTATATTGTGCAGTCTATTTTCTTGGCTTCTATGCTCCTTTCTGTTCCCTTACTATGTGTTCTATAATAATCCTTCTTGCCCTGTTTACAGGAAGTATTGTTGTATTATGTAAAAAAAAAAAGCAACTCCAAAACATTTATCCTTCTTTAATAGTAGATAAGGATGTATTTTCCCTTTTATATGGTATTATAAATAAGCATCACACATTATCACAACTTTTAAAGGATACATAAACATTATATGGAAGAATGAAAAAGGAAAAATGTAAAAACCTCTGAATTTTAATAAAGGGCTGATCACTCCTCACTGTTAAGACAGGTAGAATGAGCTATAGGTAGGGAACACTTTTTACTCTTTTTCTTTAATTCTTTAATTTTCTAAAGGACTTAACAAAACCAGTTTCTCACCTCTAGTCCCCGTGCACGATTCACCAGACAGTACACTTCTGTAAGCGACATGATCCCCCCTCGCTCCTGGGTTAAACACAAGACTGGTAAGAGAAACAGCAGTAACCCAGGAAACACAGTGTCTCTACTTGCACGTGACTCATCAGACAGGTAAAACAGAGGAGCTAAATGATGGGTCTTAATGAGAAAAATAGAGGTAAATTGTTGCACCTTTTGCTAATCATTTTAAAATGCAGAACAGTGACACTACGCCCAAAAGACTATGAATTACTTTGATTTTAAAGCAGAGAATAAATGTATGGGGCAGGAACAAGGAATTTCAAGATATTATTCAAGTTGCCATTTTTATTATGTCTCAGACAAACTCAGTTTTCCATTCTGATCACAGCAGGCAGCTCATAGCTTTCACACAAATCCTGTAATATGTATGCCTTTTAGTAGGAACAAAGCCTGATAAATTGCAACATGAAATACAACTTTCTGGTGAGAAGCCTGGATTCTGTAATAGCTTCAGATAAATTAAACCAGAAGACAAAACTAAGGGAAGGTAATCTACTTAATAATTCTGTCCTATATTTGCAAAATATTTAAATTTTAAGCAGTTTAAAGACTACTTGTATTTTCAGTCAGTGTCATTTCACTTTCTTTTAAAAAGTTACACTCTGCAGCAAGGGATAAATGCAGGACTGATCAAACAGAAGAAGAAGCACTTGAACAGTTTTCTAAATCTCACTGACATTTTGCAAATTCTTACTTATGTTTACACTTTCTTATTCAAAAAGAGGGTATATATTCCTCCCATAACCGTTGAACATGAGACTTTAAAAACTGTCACAGCACTACAGCCAAAACATGTTTACATCTAAATTCAGCAGCTCACAGAAAATGCTGGTGTAAAATGAAGTACTTTACCTCTAATGGTGTCTGCAGTATTCCAGCTAGTTGCTTTGCCAGTTGCATGTGGTACTGTGTACCAGATCCATATGTTTCCCTAGTAACTGGATTAGCTATACCCATACTCAGCAGATAGGACTTGAACCTAATAGTCTAAACAGGCAAAGAAAGAAACAAAGTGCATTAGCTAGTGAATGATTCTGGTTTTTCAAAATCTTTGATTTTATTACTATAAGGTAGTTTTGGTGAATAAATCCTTCAATTTACTACTAATGAAGTTTTCTAGCAAAAAAAGGGCAAGATTTAATAAAATACTTTTTTGACCAGATAGAAAGACAGAAAAATTTATAAAAAAAGTAGAAAAATCTTTGTGTTTAAAAAACATTAAATGAAAAATTAACATTAAACAAGTAAATTCTACACAAACTATAAGGGACTAAAACACGAAGAAACCGACCAGCAAGTGTTTGTTTATTAGCATTACATCTAATAAATTGATAGCTTTTTGCTTTTCATAGAAACATTTCTGCTAACTTTAAAAAACAAAACTTGTTTACCTCATCCTCAGTGATGTCGCCTTGCTTTTCTTTAATCTTATTAGCTATTGACTTGGATAACTCCACCATTTCCTTAGCCTGTGAAGAAAGACACAAAGATAAATCAACTTTCAGCTCAACAGAGAAAAACCAAGAGAAAAATGAGAAAACAAGCATAAGTTTACTTGGACAAGTGACACATGCCATACATACCTTCTCCATTAGTTTGCTAAGGTCCTCGAAAGCCTGAAACAAAAAGCAGACAATGCAGATCAGTGTAATTACAGCATTCATGGATACAGGGAGCTGCCTTTGTACACCTATCCAACCTATTCCTGGGAGCTGTTATCCCTTTAGATTAGTACGTTACAATACGATATATCATACCTAACTTGTTGCTACATCTGCTTTATATCAGGTCTTATAACTAAAACAAACATAAACCAACAAAGAATGAAGAAAAGGATCAAACAATTGCACGCTTTTCCAGTATATGAACAGTAGTTCCATATGATTTATGAAGTCCACACGACAGGAAGGAGCACTGAGATCCTGAGTCCCAGAAAAGATTAAACTGTCAAAGTTTATTAGGCCGTCCTAAAATCTGGGGGAAGGTTTCTTGGTGGCAGGTTTTCTTCCAACAGTTAACTCTCACTCAAGGAGATCTATTGTTTCTGGCCAGCAGCAAGCCAGCTGTAAAGGTACAGATGTACTTCTCCTGAGAAGACAATTTTACTTTAATCTTTAGATGTTACTCAGTAAGACACAGTCGTTTCAAGTGAGCAAGGAAGAGGGCACATGTATGCTTAACTGAAGAGACAAAACCTCTGAAAACGTGTGGCAATGTCTTCATTTAAATATCACAGTAAACTGAAATGGTCTCAAATACAACTCCACAACAACCTACAGAAGGTATTCTGGGCTTAAATAAAACAGTCTTTGAAATAGCTGAAATACTGAAATTCAGAACTTTTAGTAATGTAAACAAACTAGCATTAAAAGTTAATGTTTCAAAAAAAGACCTAGCAACTCCACTAATGCAACTCTATTAAAGAGCAACTCTCTTCTCCCATCCTCATCAACCCACATGGACGCTCCTCACACACTTCTCTAATAATATATGACAACATGTCCAGGTGGTTCACCTTTTCAAACAATCTTTTTTGAACAACTAGTGTGAGAAAAATTCCTGAACCTTTTCAGCAAAAGTTTGCCTGACAGCAGCATCAAGCCCTCCAGCCATAAGTAAAGAAGTTTGTTCAGTTAGAGCATCTCAAATGACCAGAGATGTGTCTTGCCTACAGCTTCTAGTCACTGCTTCTGTGTGATTCCTGGAGTATTCTGACCAATCCCCCACTAGAAAAACACATTTTAACAGTATTTTTGCAGGAAGATCCAATTGTTACATCTACATTTAGAAGCCTTGCTTAGAAACTTACTGGTCTGCAATTCAACATGCAAAGAAGAAAAGGAGATGCCTTTAGGAAGGGACAGGGTTTGCTTTTCACCTAAACACTTAATGGTGCCAGTGTTTCTCCACTGACTGGAGAAGTTTAGCCTCTTAACACTTGGTACCTAAGTTAGATATCCAAAATTACATGGGACAAACCTAGGTCCAAGGGGAGGAAAGAAAACAGATCATGACATAACAATCATTTACCATGAGAACAAGAGCTTCTCTTTGGAGTATTTCTTCCCCCTCCACAATCTGCCAATTCAGTAATTTACAACAGATTTCCCACCAATAGTGTAAATCAGCATCCGTCTACTGTACTTGTAAATGGTACCAACAATAGGTTTTCTAGCAAGGCTTTTCTCATCTTATTTCTAATCTCTATACCTGCACGAAAACATCATTCATCAAAAGAACCCCTGATTTAGCTAAATAAACAGCATGCTGTGTCTAACTCCTCCTCTGCCTGACTCACCGAGGGCAGGCCTGGAAACAAAGGGGAATGTGCACACACCTAACAGGAACTTCCTCAGATAAACAAAAGGCTAAAGAACTGGATTCTTATCAGCACTGAACAGCAGATGCAGGAAGCCTTTTCCTGGAAGTCAGGGCACCATTTTTTAAATTAAGTCATTTATAACATTTAAAGCTGGAGGAAGGCAGGATTTTACAAGTCATAGTTTTCCTCTGTTCATACAACATGTATAAATGGATTTCTTTTACTCTCTGGCAAAGCTATTAAAGGAAAAAATAAGAAGACAATACCTTTTGAATTATATACACACGCATGTAACCACAATGCCTTTTGAACTACACACTAAATTTCATTCATTATGTTCCTCACAGACAGAAAATAAAAAAATTTAATGCTACCAGTATCTGAAACAGCAAGCAGCCTGCAAAGGTACTGTCATTTTCTGATGTATTAGAGCAGGGTATGCCTTTTATTTCTCATGGCACACTGAATCCCAGAAAGCTTTGACACAAAAATAAATCTGTTCCATGTAGTTTATGAGTACTTCCTTACTAATCTCTACTACTAAGACAGAATCAGACTATTTTTTGAGGATATTGCTCTCAGGTGAATATGAAGTGCCTCTGTTGTCCATCAGCATTGATATGTGGAATTCAACTATCATGCTCTTTCAAGGGGACAGGACTGTCTCCATTTAGCCCAGGTATTTTGCAAATATAATTGTAACATCTTGTCAGTGACTGGACTGCAAACTATTTTACTGTAATCATAAGCCTAAATCTAACACTTAAAAATCGACTATTTATAAAATCTAACTTCACCACAGCTATGTGAAGACACTTGGAGCAGCATATTCTTAATATGTATTAAATTCTCAGCTGAAACCAAAATTAGGTTTAAAAAAAAGGAAGGAAAACCCACCCAAATACATAATAGTCTGTTTCTGTAGATGCCTTTGTGCTCTTCTTCCCCTGATAACCAGTTACTGGACTAATTCTACCAAAATCAATTTTATAAATACACACTGTTAGTTCCAAAGAACAGTCTTCCTGGAAGGAACTGTTTAAATTAAGTATCTTTGCATATATTGACAAGTTAGTTAAACAACATAACTAAATGTAAATGATACGCTCAATCAATTCAGACTTCTCAAAAAATATAGTGTCAGCTGCTCCTGCTCCTAAAACAGAGTGTGAATGAATGTAAATGGTTCAAACAGGTGGTTGACCTTGAAACTTCAGAAGTACCTACCTCGGAAATGTTTTTGTCAGTCTCTTTTCTTTTTTCCTCTAATTTCCTTTCGATCCCTACAATTCCTACAGCCCTTATTCTTCCTGCCTGAAAAAAAAAAAAGAGTCAACATAGGAAATACTAAGTTTTCTCATTAGCCCAATGTGAAAATTAAGAGGACAGGCAATGTTTCCCCAAAGAGCAGGTATCATTCATTCAATACTCCATGCACTTCTTGTCAGTATTTTTTTAACCAATGTAAAAAAATAAACAGTAAGTGTGAGGCATGTATGAATTTGCTGCGCTAGACAGATAATGATATTATTATATTGAAGACATCAATATGAAGATGTTTAATAGCCTGATCCACACTGAGTATTCCAGCTCACCTCAAGTACAGCCTCACGAGCTTATGTGAACATCCATACTAGAGCTGTGGAAATGCCTGAATGTATCTAAACACAATTATCTCAAGAAATCTTCCCTGAAGAAACACAGACATAGAAACATAATGCTAAGTGCAGTCTAATTTACCTTGCTGAGAAGTATCAGAATGGAGGTAATGGTGAAACTTTCTAGATACCACATGTGTTTTGGACAGGCTGGTGCCTAAGTGGCAGCAGTGCCAGCCCTCAAATCTCTGACTGCAAGGCCAAGAGATGCTATGACTTAGGAACAAGAGGGAAGGCATTTTCACTACATTCTTCATGCAGAGTACAGATTTCCCCATTCCAACAAGTGCAGTTGTGCTTACAGGTATGACAATTACTAAGGAGGACATACGAGGATTTGACACTGAACCATTTTTGAATCACTTTATTTCAACCATACGACAGAGTATGTTCATCTATTTAACATACTCATGTATAGAGACACCACCTACATGTCTATCAGAGTTTATAACCTAGAAGTATGCAGTCAGATAAGGAAAGTAATCTAACATACCGCATTCTCCACAACAATTGTCCATTTAGAATACACATTTAAGTCAAACATACATAGGTTTCAAAGAGCTATATAAAAGTTACTCATTATATATTTGACTTCTAGCCAGAAAAACATAAACCAGAAATCACAATGAAGACCAAGAAGTTTCCAGCTTCATTAGATCTTTCATGCTGAATGAAATTATGCAAATAGATACAATGTATTTGCACAATTGTATGTGTGTATATCTGAACAACCAGTCAAGTCTAAACACACACAAGAAAGAGGCCACTGTGTTCTATCAGGTGAAAACTGCAAATTAAAAACTAATTTATGCCAGTGAAGAAATAGACAAAGTAAAGCTGAATTCCTGCATGTGCCCATCATGATGGTTGGAGAACCATGCAGGATGCAGTATATGGGGGCAGCGAGAAGTGGAAACGAGAGATTATACACAGATTCTGCTCAGAAGCTCTGCACATACTTGTGTATCCTTGTTAACTTGCACGGCCTGACCAGTAGGCATGTTCTCCCATCTCCTCTGTGTGATTTCTTCTGATAATCGTCTGTAGAACTGCAAACATTAAAGAGTGACAACAGACATTTCACAAACTGTGCAGACTACTTCTGGGCACTTTCAGCATCTTGGCGGTAGGTGAAATAAACCTCCCTGTAAGACAAAGCGAGGTGACATCCACACATCCAGAGGACAACATTCATCATCTGGAAACTCCTCATGTCCAGTCTTCAAAAATATACACATTAGAGGAGGAGCCATGAAGTCACTTGTTAAACTAACATAAGGACTTCTATTATAAAATATTTCTTTCAGGTATTAAAAATGTTCCGAACCACGTTAAAAGTTAAAAATGTTGAGGTTGGCTCAAAAGCATGCTTTCAAAATGAAGGAAAGCTGAGCAATGCAATTACTGTTGATCTGTTAATTCAACAATACAGAAACCACCACACAGATCAATTACACTTGTTTGTTTACTGCTAATATCATAAAGTGGCACTAGTTAATTACTTAACGCTAAGTATATCCCACTGACCAATATCCAGAAAAAAAACCTATTCCATCCTCATGGTTGTTCAGGTTCACAGGAAAGCATTCTGAAGTCATAAAGAAAAGCTTGGGTGTAATTGTTGAGCTAGGCCACCAGTAAGCATAATTACTTTTCAGACACAACATTAACAATAAAATAAATATGGCTATGATTAGTCAAAACACTTACACAATTACAACTTGCACAAATCTACAATTGGCATGATCTGAAAATGGCTCACAAAGAAATGAGAGTGATCCTGATCACACACGCACATTTATAAGACATTTATAACAACTCTGAGTTGAAAATCTGACTTCCTGCAGTAAGTAGGTACAGCTTTTTTCATTGTTCAAAGTTAAAGTTCTCAGTCCTTTTAAATAAGGTTCTTACACTGTGAAATTTCTACACAGAGTGCAATTTGTCTGTTTTTTAGGATGAGCCTTGTTTTAAAAATATATTCAATTTTTCTTAGAATGCTCAAAGCCTTTGAGATTTGGTGTAGGTAAAAAAAAAAAAAGATATAAAGCATAAAATGAAAGAAAATTCTGAAGCAACAAAAAGTGTTCAGCAATAAAATTAGAGAGTGATTAGAAATAACTTGTTTGATTCCTGTTCAGTAGTTAGCTAAAAAGAACCATCTTTTACCCTGTTAAACATTTAACAGATTTCAGAGATCCCATTTTGTAAAATCCTGTGTTCAATTTAGCAGATGAAAAAAAGGAGTGTAAGACTACACTAAAGCCACTAAAGCAAGGACAAAGCCTAATAATGGCTCTTGACATTTTTTGAACTCTATTTGCATCATTTAACCAAAGTCTTGAACATGGAAGACTCACAGTGTTTGTCTTCCAAAAGGATGTATTGAAAAAGCTCCACCTCAAAAGTAAACATGGAAATATCATGGAAAATTATCACTAACACAGCAAGAGATAAAAAACAGGTCCAAAGAGCTGATGTGCTTGGCTGGCACAGTGCAACTTACCTCAATCTGCCCATGCTCTTTGAAGGAAAGCTTGATGTAGGAATACTTGCTGCTTTGGAATGGACCAGGCTCTTTGTTTGAAGAAGCGGGATGGAGGTGAACTACTATTTTGGCACTAAGAAAAAGGTAAAGGCAAGAGAAGGTATTTTTGTAATATCTAAACAAATTATTTTAACAATCAAAGTCAAACATTTAATGAAAACCTCTGCTGACTTACATAAGAGCTAAAGTACATCGAATAATGCTTTGCATTTGTCCATCTACATTTAATTACTTTGACTAAGCAGATCTTGCATAAAAAATATTGTAACATCTAAATTAACAATATCTCACAAATGTAAAATGTACCTACCATCAATTATTAAAAAATAAACATAACAAATTTAAAAACCTCAAGTAATCATTTCTGAAAAATCTGATCATTGAGCTGTCATTTGCTTTGGCAGTAGTTACTGAAAGTCAAAAGCCAAAATACGCTATCTTTGCCACAGGAAAACAAAAGGTCTCAATATTATGTTTAACCTATCCCGCTTACACATGTCACTTGCAAACACTGTACATGCGTTTATCCAAAACCAACATCCAAAGGCAGCATGCATGGAAATAACAGCCTAAAAGGACATCACCAAAACAAACCTTCAGGTAGTATTATTTAGGAACACTAGCAAACTGCTATCACAACATGACTGCAAGTCCACCATTCCCATCCCATTTTACTGATACTTGTTCTCATTGGTCTTTATTTACGTAAGTGACTTCCCCAGCATTAGGGGATTACCTGATGTCTCCTGGATATCCCCAGCACATTACCTTACCAGTCTGACCGCAGGCTGCAAGCACATGTCAACTACACATATATTTCTTCAGCTAATATTTTTTCCTCTTTTTTTTGTTGTGAAACTTAGAATCAGAATCATTTATGTTGGAAAAGATCTCTAAGGTCACCAAGTCCATCTATTAACCCAGCACTGCCAACTCTACCACTAAACCACATCCCTAAGTGCCGTATCTGCACATCTGTTAAATAATTTCAGGGATGGCGACCCCACCACTTCCCTGGACAGCCTGTTCCAATGCTTGACACACCTGTGGGTGAAGTTTTTCCTAAGATCCAATCTAAATCTTCCCCGGCACAGCTGGAGGCCGTTTTTTCTTGTCCTATCGCTTGCTACTTGACACAAGAGTCCACACCCCACCCCACCAAAACCTCCTTTCAGGTAGTTGTAGAGAGCAATAAGGTCTCCCTTGAGCCTTTTTCTCTCTAGGCTGAACACCTCCAGCTCCCTCAGCTGCTCCTCACAAGACTTGTGCTCCAGACCCCTCACCAGCTCCATTGCCCTTCTCTGGACATGCTCCAGCACCTCAGTGTCTTTCCTGTAGTGAGGGGCCCAGAACTGGACATGGGATTCAAGGTGAGGCCTCACCAGTGCTGAGTACAGGGGACAATCACTGCCCAGCTCTGCTGGCCACATTATTGCTGATACAGCTGAGGATGCCACCAGCCTGCTTGGTCACACTGCCGGCTAATACACTTCTTTATACACATACCTACTGAATTAGTTATTCAAATGAGTGGAAACACTTCAGTTTCTTCTAACCACCATTAGCATTTCCTTGCTCATAATCAATCAGACAGTCATGAAAAGTTATACAGTACAGGCTCTGGTGAAGTTTCTGTCCCCAGAGTTCTGTAGCACAAGGGACTATGATTAGCTTTCAAATTTAGATCCAGCAAAATCACTGTTGTCATTTATGACTAATCAAATGAAAATGGCATGCTAAAACATATACTTGTTCAGTGATTACAAGACAGTTATTTAACAAATCATATCAAACAGTGCTTTGTCATGACTCTCACACATTTGACCTCAAATGATGAAAGCAGGTCCTTGCGGATGTCAATCTGGAAATCAGACTGCCAATGGAACCTACCATGAAATAATATATAATACTGGGTACCTCACATAAAATGCATGTGCTAAGTATCCATCTGAAAAGGACTGTGATGACCACCTTACCTTTTTCCTATCCCAGCTGCTTGCTCTTCAATAAATACGATCTGAGACAGAGGAACAGCAATGCAGCACTCCTGGAGCAAACAACAAAAGCACGACTGCAATTAAAGCTATATCCTGACTATTTAATCTCTAAACCCTCTTTCCCTATGCCATGGATTTCTACAGGTGCTGCCTGAGGAACTCTGTATAAAATATGATCGTAATGACAGAAATAACCTATTAGAGAAAACTAAATGTAGAAAAATAACAAAAAATTGAAGCTGAGTTCTAGTTAAAAAAAACCCAACAAATTTAAGTGTCAGCATGTCAGCTTTAAAAACCTCAAGCTAGATTAGTAGAAGGACAAGGAAATTTAACAAATTTTTAGACCTAAGTTCAAAATTTAAACACTAACATTTCCATGCTACTGCAGCTTGTCCACGTAGGTGCACAATACTCACAGGTTCTTAACATTTTTGCACTGACGTTACTCCAGGAGCTAAAACAATACCTAAACCGGCATGCCTTTTAAATGTTGAATGTCTAAAAGACTATTGTCTGAGTGCAACAGGAATTTTTTCATCTATCCTACACCAAAGGACTTAATTCAGCAGTTGAGGCATTTAACACACATTTATTGGCCTGTGCTTTAGACAAAACAAAGAAGAGCAGGAAACAAAACTGTATTCATCTGCTGGAGACCAATCTACCCCAGGCTAAACTCTTTCTGTATGTATTTGAGAAAGAAATTGGTCAGAGAATGATTCAAAGCATCTGAAGCATCTGATTAGGTGCCTGGTCTTATTTTAGTGGACATCCCTCGATGAACGTCATCTTCCATGCAGTAGTTTGGTGATTGACATAGTCACTCAGAACACAGGAAATACAGGTTGCCTTCCCTCTAGGAACCTCTCTCTTCCACCTGCCACGAGGGTGTGCCTAACACCAGTGTACAATGGACACTGTCACAGGGCCCTCTCAATCCCTACTACCAAAATCCTTCCTCTTTGCATGGAACAATTAAATACCCATGAAACTGGACATCAGGGAAGTGTACATGCAGGAACTCTAACTAACAAGTAAATCTTATCTCTGCATTATTATTATTTTATGTAAGCAGAACTGGGGGAAAGAACATTCCTATACATCATTTTCTGTCCACTGGGAGCCAAAAAATGGACTGTACTTGTAAATTAAAACATGCACAAGGGAAGGAAAAATCTCCTCTCTGTGTGCAGATTTGTCACTGCAAGCTACTTGTTGTTTATTATGGAATTTACATCTGAATGACATATAGGAGACAAAAGTGGGACTTACATGATTCTTCTGGTCCCTCCAGATCAGTCTGTGTGTGCTAAGCAGTAAAACTCCACTGTCGAATTTCAGCTAAACAGGAAAAATAGAACAGATCAACAACAAATTTAACCAGTAAGTTGCATAAATACTGATCTTGGAAACATTACACCTAACCACAACACAGCAATCAGATTCAACAAGCCAATGTTTTGAGAAAACTCCCCTTTTTCAGAAAACAAAATACATGAAGTTTAGGAAACAATGGAGGAAATTAGTGTGAGGGGATTAGATGGATATACACAAACTTCCTTTTTTCATGGGTATAAACTTTCCCCCCCCCCCGGAAATCCTGAGGGATCCTCCCTCCATATACTGTGCAAGATACACAAACATTCTTAAATGTATTTTAAACAGGGCTATTGGCTTTGGAACACTATTTGCTGACAAAGGAAGTAGAAGTTTTGCAAAATAGTAAAGCAATCTGATAAAAAGATTAGATTGAAGACTGAAATCACATAGTCTGAAATATTCCATTCTATCAGACAGAAGTATCTCTTCCATCCACGTTAAAAAGCTCTTTATTTATCAGACAACAAACAGAACATGGAAAATCTGCGATAGCAAATCTCTTCCTTATTGTAAAATCTGAGGCACACTCTCACAGCTTTCTACGAGGGCACGCAGCTACTGTGGTGTGGAAAAATGGAGAGATGAAGAGTCAGTCCAGCAGCGAAATGCAGCAATAAGCAGGTTGGCTCAGACAAGAGTGGAGGGCAAGTCAGCACTCCTGACGAGCAGTGGTCGAGTGCATTTTACAGCAGCCAGGACGAGTCATGCGCTGTACCTGACACCAAAGCAGAGCGCAGGCTGCCGTGTGAGGCAGCACGGGGAGGGCTGTGCCCTGCACAGGAGCGACAGCCCGAGCAGTGCACAGAGACACCGGCCACACACCTCCCTGGGGGTCCCATCCCTCCCTCCACGTGGCAAACACGGTCTAAGGCCTTTCTCACTGAATCACTGAGGTTGGAAAAGACCCCTGAGATCACGTCTGAAACTCTGGTGCAAACCCACCACGGCACTAAATGCCACATCCATCCAGTTTTACCTTAAACACCTTCTGGGACAGTGGCTCCACCACCATTCCAAAGTCTAATCAATCACCTTTTCTGTGAAGAAATTCCTCCTCACATCTAACTGTAACCCACCCTGGTGCACCTTAGGACTGTGCTCTCTTGTCCTTTCACCAGTCGCCCGGGAGAAGGGACCGACCCCCGCCTGGCTACAGCCTCCTCCCAGGGAGGTCACCCCGAGCATCCTCCTCCCCAGGCTGAACAACCCCAGCTCCCTCAGCTGCTCCCCATAGGGCTTGTGCTCCAGCCCCTTTCCCAGCCCTGTTGCCCTCCTCTGGACACGCTTCAGCACCTCAGTGTCCTTCTCGTAGTGAGGGGCCCAAAACTGAGCGCAGGATTTGAGGGGCAGCCTCACCAGTGGCCAGCACAGGGGCACTGATCCTGTCGGTCCAGCTGATACAGGCCAGGATGTCATTGCCCTTCTTGGCCACCTGGGCACACCAAAGTCTCACGATCAGCGCCGGCCGTGGGCCAGCACCGTCCCCCAAAGCCCGGAACTCCGCCCTAAAAACCACACACACACTACCCCCC